>NQII01007931.1:0-81702 GCA_002778355.1 Clitarchus hookeri | reverse complement strand
TGAAAGTTTGAAAAAAGTAAAACTATAACTATATGGGCTAGACCAAAAAAATTTGGGAATTAACTCACATTTATGTACAGCTTGACTTGTAAAAGTTATATTAAGATCTGAACATGTGGATGTCAAAATAATTTTTTTTTTGTTGAATTGACATGGAATGACCCCATACGAAGTTTTAAAAATCTCAGAAATTGGGTGTCTTGGCCNTTCACTGAAAGTTTGAAAAAAGTAAAACTATAACTATATGGGCTAGACCAAAAAAATTTGGGAATTAACTCACATTCATGAACAGCTTGACTTGTCAAAGTTATATTAAGATCTGAACATGTGGATGTGAAAATAATTTTTTTTTTGTTGAATTGACATGGAATGACCCCATACGAAGTTTTAAAAAATCTCAGAAATTGGGTGTCTTGGCCTGGTTGAACTGATTTGGAATGACCCTATTACCAAAGGACCACTTTGAATTCCCTAGCTCTATTGTTTAATGGAACCTTCAGACGAGTTGCTCCATTTTGGGACTTCCTGCAAATTACCCAGCACCATTGTTGGATCCTTCAGGACATCCATTCGGGACTCGCTTAAATTCTCCAATTGTTTTGTCAATGACAACTTCAAGTTCACTGGGAGCATTTTACCTAGCGTGCATCGGAACTGTACACATAAGCTGCAAATATAGATATGATAGTGTGAGAAACACTAAATACCTGGCATGAGATTAAATATAAAGAAGAAAACCTAAAATTAAAGCTTAAAAGTTTTTTTTACTCCTCAAAAACGGTTTTTTTTCCGTTTATTTTAAAGGAAAATGTTATAAAAGTAACACAGCTTACTTGTGTAAAACCTTTAGGCCTATTTAGTGACAATTCTGTAGACCTAGACTAGTAATTTGTTTGTAATTTTCATCTTAGTAACTTGGTTAAAAGGAGAAGGGCAAATATGTAAGTAAGATCATCCTTGATAAACATTTCTAAAAACATGCATTTTAGTGTCCTGAATGCAAAAAGGAAGTTGCTATTTAGTTAAATTGACAGGCTTATGAAAGATAACTAGAGACAAATCAAAACAACTTAAATTTATTAGAAATTGTTATGTTTGCAAATTACCGTATAAAATAAACCAACCTTTTTGCAAGAGGGACTCAGCCCGATCAAATAATTGAATGTTTTATTTACATGGCTTAACATCGTGACATGTTGTTATATAGGGGTACAATGTGAATATAGCTTTCAAATTTTATAGTCAGTTCACGACTGGAAGAGACTTTCTTGAAGCCCTGCTAAAGATCTACTTTCAAGCCCATTTCGTATCCTTCCGCCAAATGTAAACAAACATTGCCATGTGGCAGTCACATGGTAATGTTTACATGCAATGTTTACATTCCATTGTGTGTGTGTGTGCATGTGTTCGTACATACACATACCCATTATGAAAGTCATGTATATATTATTAATGGATATTCCACAAGCGTAACGTTTTTAATCTTGAGAATTTCACACAAAAGAATATGCGATGCAAGAGAAAAACATTTCATTCTATAAACCCAAAATGTGAGTATTAAAAATTTGATGTTTCGTGTGTGTGTGTGTACGTTTGATTTTGACTGGGGGGTTGGGTGGGGGAAAAACCTTTCACTTTGATTACATATTATAGATGTGGCGCAATACTTTGCATTGAAATGTGTCAACATTCAAGGAGTCCATCCATCAACATAAATATGGTACCGCCAATCTCTCATAAGCCCCTGGATGGCCGTGCTGTACGAGGTCAGGAACCGAAGTTCCCATAACTCCTATAGTGGGTTTGGAACAAAAATGCAACCCGACAGACTTTTTTCAAATAATTGAGGTGGCGGTAGGCCGCTGTGTTTATGTTTTAGTTCGGCTCCGGGCCCGTATTTAATGCTGTTAACCTCTGTTGATATCTTACAATATTTTTCCACACAAAAATGTAACTTAAAACTAATACGAAAAGACATTGGTTTCACTAATGTCTAATATTCAAACAATTAAATTGAAACGTGTTGCTAAGCCAATGCTTAGAGAAGGAACAAAATAAGTGTGCCACAGATTTTGTAAATAAATGACAATAACAAATTAAACATATTTAAAAATGTGACTCCAGTAAACAAAATATTAGAGAGAACTGTTGTTTACAATATTTAAAGAAGCTGAAAGTGGTGTATCCTAACATCTACAGTTTGCATTAAGTTAAAACATGCTAAAGGCATAAGCTGCAGTATTTATAAATACTGTTTTATTTATTAGTTAGTTAGAAGTACCGGTAATAAGTTATGGATTTTAGTGATTCCATTTGCTACATAATTACCATAGATCAAAACAAAAAAGTTCATAAACAACTCAACACAGCAGCAACTATATATAAAAAAAAATGAATACATTCATCTTCATTCTAAAAATTAGAAACAAATTATTAAAAAAAATTTCATGCTTCAATAGCTGCTCTCTGATGTAGACTGCTACTTTACATATACACTGAGGCGACAAATGTCATGGGATACCTCCTAATATCGTGTTGGACCTCCTTTTGCCCGGCGAAGTGCAGCAACTCGACGTGGCATGGACTCAATAAATCTTTGGAAGTCCCCGGCAGACATATTAGGCCATACTGCCTTTATAGACATCCATAATTGCGAAAGTGTTGCCGGTGCAGGAGTTCGTGCACGAACTGACTTCTCGATTATGTCCCATAAATGTTCGATGTGATTCATGTCGGGCGATCTTGGTGGCTAAATCATTCGCTGGAATTGTCCAGAATGTTCTTCAAACCAATCGCGAACAGTTGTGACCTGGTGACATGGCTCATTGTCATCCATAAAATTCCATCGTTGTTTTGGTACATGAAGTCCATGAATGGCTGCAAGTGGTCTCCAAGTAGCTGAACATAACCCTTTCCAGTCAATTATCGGTTCAGTTGGACCAGAGGACCCAGTCCATTCCACGTAAAAACAGCCCCCAACCATTATTGAGCCACCACCAGCTTGCACAGTTCCTTGTTGACAACTTGGGTTCATGGATTCGTGGGGTCTGCGCCACACTCGAACCCTATCATCAGCTCTTACCAACTGAAATTGGGACTCATCTGACCAAGTCAAGATTTTCCAGTCGTCTAGGGTCCAACCGATATGGTCACGATCCCAGGAGAGGAGCTGCAGGCGATGTCGTGCTGTTAGTAAAGGCACTCGAGTCGGTTTTCTGCTGGCATAGCCCAGTACAGAGAAAGTTCGCCACACTGTTCTAACGTACACGTCCGTCGTACATCCCACATTGATTCCTGCGGTCATTTNGCAAATTAGGTTGGCTATGTAGCACTGAAAGTGAAAAATATGACACTGATAATTTACAATAACTAAAAGACAATGGCTGTATAACAGCGGTTTTGGGGAAATGCATTAATACACAATTGTTTTCTTAAAAGATTATGACGGCGATTTCATCGATTACGATGTCCTCTCATGTTTAGTGAAGTGATACAGATATGTTTAATAGTAGGGGAAGTTCCAGTTATATCGACTGTAATCTATTTAGTGACGTATAACAATGGCAATTAATGCCGCAATGTAACTTATAAATACAAAACAAGCTCCTTCTTCAGAATCTTAAAATGCNTGACAATGGCAATTAATGCCACGATGTAACTTCTAAATACAAAACAAGCTGTTTCTTCAGAATCTTAAAATGCACCATCTCTCCATAACCTATATGAAATTAGTTGGCTATAACAAACTCACTATAGAGGCAATTTTTCTTACCATTGTCAGTTGTCTTTATAATAAATTTCCACTGTATATATTGGGTTGTTTATGAAGAATCCCTCGCAGGGGTACACAAATTCCAATACAAAGTAGTTTTTATTTTTAATTACACATTGTAATACCACCTTTTGGTTAGGTGATTCATACACTCACATTTGAGTATATATAACTCTACAATCCTAGGTTAGTGTAAAATTCAAAAATCCTAGGTTAGTGTAAAACCCAACAATCCTAGGTAAGTAAAAAAATGTAAAATAGTGATTTACCCATCGTGGGGTTAGGTTCTATAAGGTTAGGTGTGCCCATGTTACGAAATTAGTCGGACGTTAATGCCTCTCGTATATTCGTGTTCTGCATCATTAGTGGAGTGGAGATATACCATTTTCCGTGAAATTATTGTTATTTTCACAGAAGAGCCCCCTACGTTTACTTCACATATGATTTTCTGAACGCGTTGTGGTGTGTATTTAACAATACCATAGTACTGTAATGAAGGTTAGGTCAGATGTAAATAGTCGACATAGAATAGTCCAGTGTTGAAACTACCTACATAGGGAAAACATAAACAACATAAATATAATTACGTATGGAAAAATAGTCTTCACAAACAAAAAGAACTGAGTTTGTCTAAACATCTTCAATGTCTCGCCAAAATGCGTTAAACCACGCCTTATTGTATGCTTCATTTTTGTGTAACAAAAAAATATTATATCAGGTGTTTTGCGAGATGTGCTAGTACAATGCGGTACAATAAACCATTTCTATGATTTTGGTATACTTGACTCTTTATTTTCTCTTTCCATCACTTCAAACAATTTCTATTTAACCAAATACGCATCACCGCTGAAGTAAACCAACGCGGAGGACAAGGTTGTATCTGACTTGTGACGTCATGAAATGAGCAGGCGCGTTTTGGCGGGCGTTTCAAACGTGAAACTTTCATTTAATCATACATTTTTCAAAAATAATTTTTAAATAATGATACTTTGTAAATATATTTCTAACACACACATGATTAAAAAACAAGTGCCAGCAAAAAATATGCATCTTGCCTATGGTTTTAATTGGCAANATTTTGTAAATATATTTTTAACACACACATGATTAAAAAACAAGTGCTAGCAAAAAATATGCATCTTGCCTATGGTTTTAACTGGCAATACGCATATTTACGCAAAGTAACTGACATCTGGTGATGAGATTTTGTACTAGTTAAGACGGCATAAACCTCATTACATTCAACAAAACTTTGGTTGGAAATTGTGTACGAATGGGGTAATTCAATGAATGTAATCGTTTGTTGTGTCACTTAACCATTTAACAGTGAATTGGTGTAGGGTGTGATATATTCCAAATATTTCTCCCTCTCATTAAATAAGAGGGAGAAATATTAGGAATATGATGATTTCATTGATTTTTCGTAACTTAATGCGACAGTCAACATATATTGCCCGGTCTGTTAACAACCTCATGTAGTAGTATTACGACTCGTACAGTTTCTAGACCCAACGAAACTGTGCGAGCGGAGAAATTAAATGCCTATGTTAGTTTTGTGTGGTGGGTAAACAGCCAGGACAGTAAAATACTTCAAACTTTGAGGAATAAGACATTTATTAATTTTGCCAGTTTTTTTTTTTGCTTATTTCTTATAGGGGCTAGTGATCTTTTAGTAATAATTTAAGGCATTAAGCCGCACTTGCACGAATGTCCGTTCTCTGTAAATACTATGCATCGTGATAGTAGAGAGGGCTCTGAAGATCAGAGGAATTGTGGGGTATAACATAAAATTTATGAAAAAAAAAAAAAATATTAAATCGGCTTCCTAATTATGGAACAGTCAAGAAGACATAACCTTACTTCCCAACAGGTGAATCACAGGAAATGTGTGACAGCTATCGTGGGCCAGGACAAATACAATGACTAACAGTTAAATTACAGTAATTAAATCTGGACGGATAACCACAGTAAATGCAAGCAGAACTAACCAAACATACCCTAACTTCAGTGTAGGAGAATCACAGGAGATGTGTGCACTGACGCACAATTACACGTCAGAATAAAATATCATCCAGTGCTATGCGACCCGATGTAACACCGTCAATTGTTTGGACACCTAAAACATCTCAATTTTTCATTTGTAAATTTATTTAATTCCTTGAGATTTATACGTTTTCCCTGGTGTCTAAAAATTCCCTGGCTTTTCCACGTTTTTCCTGTTAGCAGCCATCCTGTTTATTTGGTGATTAATAACTACTCCAACTTAAAACATACATTTGCTGTGTTGTAACACAACATTTTATTAAAATAAAATAACTAAAATTTACTGTAAATAAAATTAGCTATTACTGTGTTGTAGCACACACAATAATTAATTAATTGTAAATAAGCTAAAGATAAGTTCCTGTTTTCACTAAAGTCTGCAATATTCTCTAGAACTTTTAGTTGACGTCAATCTGCTATATCAATATCCACCTGTACAGTACATGTCGAAGCTTTGGGAATGGTATATTCAGATCCATATATAAAATGTATTAAAATTCACAGAAATTTAAAAACTTTTAAGAACACAACAAATAGGCTATATGGCCCCTCTGGTATCTACCATTATACTAAAATTCACAAGTGATAATGCATATCCAAATTTTTGAGCTTTGTATTCAGTGGGCAGAAAATTTCTGTTAAAAGCCCCAAATCAAATCCAGGACTGGCTTACAAATTTTAACTTTCGACTAGAGCCTAAATGATATAGGAATGTATTGTTTACTCTAGACCTGTGTTTTTCAACCTGTGGGTCGCGACCCTCAGGGGGNTAAACTTTCGACTAGAGCCTAAAGGATATAGGAATGCATTGTTTACTCTAGACCTTTGTTTTACAACTTGTGGGTCGCGACCCTCAGGGGGGTCACGAAGCCTTTCTCGGGGGGTCACGATCGCAAGCCAGGTAAAAGAAAAAGGCAAGGGTTAAAAGTCGTACACTACAATAAAACACTGCAATTTTAATGAGAAGGCTGTGCCTGTTCAGTTTTTAATAATTGGTCGAATCGTGGTTCTATTTTTGAGACGCATAAAATCTAATCATTTTCTAATTGGAGCTTATTTCTCTTTTTAGATTTATGTTCACCATTAAAGAGAACGTTAGTTCACATAGGTAGAAAGTGGCGAATGGCACCAATAATTTTAAAGCGTCTCTTGCCAGCTCTGGATATTCTTGTTTTTTCTTCAGCCAGAAAACATCAATATTTTGGGAATGAAATTCCATTTTAAGCATGCCGTCAGCAGCTAAATCTATACGTTCTTCTTTCATATTCGTGGTTAGATCAGCCAGTTGTATTGACACATCCAAGAAAGGATTTAGAGTCCATCTATGCCCATTGTCAGCTTCAGAGTCCAATTCTGGAAAGTAACTTAATAGCTTCTCTTCCAAATTACGCAAGCTCTGTATCATGCAAGGAACGTGAGAACTTACTACCAACGATTGGTCCGTTGCAGTTTCTTCGACAATCTTCTAAACGCAAGGGAAAGACTCATATATCATTTTTTGTAAAGACGTTGACCAATAACCAAGTTTTGCGAGGAATCCTTTGATTTTATCCTTGGACGTTAGAGTGTTTTCTTCTCTCCCTTGGATGCTCTTGTTTAAAATATTTAGGTGGTTAAATAAATCAGCGATAAATGCTAATTTTAATAACCAAACAGGGTCACAAAAATAATTCGCATATTCAGATTTAGCCTCTTAGAAGAATATTAACAATTCAGCATTCAGTTCCAGAACTCTTGTAAACACCTTTCCTTTGGATAGCCACCTGACCTCTGTCTGATAAAGGAGATTTTGATGGAGCGAACCCATGTCTTCGCAAACAACTCTGAACAGTAGAGTTTGCAAGGCTTTACCTTTAATAGAGTTCACAATTTTGATCATCTCTTTAAGCACATCATTTAAATCAGAAGGTAAAACTTTGACTGCCAGAGCTTGTTGATGAAGAAACCAGTATGTCCATGAAATATTTGGCATTATTGATCTTAATTTCGCAACGAGTCCGCTCGTGTTGCCAGTCATAGCTTTAACGGCATTGTTACATATGGCGATACATTTTCTCCAATAAATCTCGTAGTCGCGAGTGCTTTCTAAAAACATGTCTTACAAACACTGGCCTGTAGTGTTCGCAGGAAGTGCTTTGCAAAATAAAATGTCTTCTGTGATACTTTCATCTGCTTCATAGTGCACAAATACCACAAATTACGCACAATTTGAAACATCAGTAGATTCGTCAAACTGTAAAGCCAAATGTGGCTCTACTGTAATTTTCCAACTACTTGTTCTCGAATGTCACTGGTCATATCGTTTATTCTGCGTTCAGTTGTATCATCAGAAAGCGGTATGCTTTTTAGCTTGTTTGCCTCCTGTTACCTAACATAATTTCCACCATATCCATGGCTGCTGGCAAAATAAGATCCTCTGTAACTGTATGCGGCTTCCCTGCTTTAGCGACGTTCTTGTTGTCACTGGATAACTAAAAACAGACAACCACAACCATTAAAAAAAAATTTAGTAAAATATTATATATAAAAATTTTGTTTTAAATCAACAAATAAATATACTATTTTATTACCTGAATCACAGTATTTTGCTGCTGGTTAAGTGTTTTCAGCTATCGTTCAAAGATATCCAAACGTTTATCAGCTTCCTTGGAATGCTTGGTTGAGAGGTGACGAATAAGCTTTGATGGTTTCATACTCTAACGTGATATTTCTTCGCCGCAAATTATACATTGAGGTTTATTATTCATGACAGTAAATACATATTTCAAGTNCACAAATTATACATTGAGGTTTATTATTCATGACAGTAAATACATATTTCAAGTAATTGTCGTCATAATGTCTATTATTTTCGGTTTTGATTCGCTTTCGCTACAGCCAATTGTACCGGACGTGGAGGGCTGCGCAGATCTTTTGAGAAAATTATCCATTTGATGGTCGCTCGGAGCGAACCGCAAAAACAATACGATCACGTCTATACTCGTCGGCGCACTCGGGCAACTGACAGCGAAAGAAAGAGTNACCGTGGCCAACAATATACATGACTACTTGCAGAGCGCCCGCCACTACCTGGCACAGTACACTTGATTGTTGCATCTATATAGGTCTCAATAGGAAGGAAATTAAATATGACGCCTTTGAGATCACTGACATAGTTTTATTATGGTCCTCGGGGGTCGCCAGAATTTTTTAACTTGTAAAGGGGACGCGTATTGAAGAAGGTATAAAAACACTGTTCTAGACCTTAACAGCTGAGGTTCCATTATGAATAATTGTACATTGTGCTTACGTCTATGTATTTACGCTCACCTTGCAAGACTGCATCATTAACCAGCAGAGGCATAATGATCAGGCAGGCCCATGGTGACAGCTTGTAAGAGTGCACGAAACTCAGGTCAACGTTTTTGAAATTTTTTTTTATGCACCTTATTAAATGTAAGAAGTTTTTATTTGGAAACATTGCATTTATGTAATACAGAGTTGGATAACATAAACATAATTTTAATCATTTTGTGCACAAACATTTCAGTTTGGTAATGAAATTCGTCATTTTCCTTTACCTCGCCAAACACATTATCCTCTATCAGCCTAGGCTTTAAGACACTGCCAACATCAGGTCACTATTAGTCACTTTTGTTGCATTTAGTATTTAGTAGTAAACAATAGTTTATTAACAGTGTGTGGTGTCCTGAAATGTAAAATTTGGTTTACTAAATACTTATTTTAAATGTCGTATTAAAAATAGCCTTCTGGTATAATTTTATTTCATTAATTACATAATTAAAATGTCTACATTTTTTTAAAGAATTAGTTAAAACTATTCAGTTTTTGGTTGGAAAAATTAGACTACAAGATATAAATTATTTGTAACAAGTTGGCCAGAGTGATTATACAATATTGGCTCCTGTTTGGGTTAACAAAAATTAATTCTCTCTAAAGTTGTAGAAATGGGAGATGAAGGCGTAGAGTGCAGTTCAGAGGTTCACCAAACTCGGTCCACTAATAGTACTTAGTACGAACATCCGATTTTAAAGAAATTCCGACTACTCTGTGCACTTACTTTCAAAATGACGGCAGTTTTGATATTTTCGAGAGAAATGTTATATCTCGGGATCTATTCAATCGATTTAAACCAAATTTTGTATGTCGACAGTGCGTAATGTATGCATTGATTTCAGAGATGGATAGTTCTGTTGGTCAGCCAATTTGGAAGATAGTACCACATTAAAAATAAAGCTCTTATGTTATATCTCAGAGACCACTAAAAAGTTATAGCCAAATTTGGCTAGTAATTAATGCTACGGGAGGCCATTGAAATGTATCCAATTTTAATTTATTAGGCACTTATATTCCAAATGGCGGCCATACAAATATTTTTGGTTCATTTGGTATGTCTACCAAACCATTTGGCCAATTTTGTCCAAACTTTGTATGCTGAAAGCAAATATTTTTATCATATTATATGCCTACACAAAACCACTTTTTTCCTCCATTTTGAAAGACATCGCCTTATGACAATGAAGTTTTTGTATCATATATAGGGAAACGAAAGTACCAATTCCTACTGTAACACATTTTTACTGAAGAAGAAAGGAACGAAGAATTACTATTATTAGGGATTACACAATTTATTTTTATTTCGGGCACTGGGAAATTCCTAGTGAAATAGTTTAAAATTTTGGTTGCGCCTACGAATATATCTTACACCTTTAAAGTATAAAACAATCCTCTTATTCTAATTTAAATATGTTATATAATAAAACACACAATCAAAAAAAAGAAAACAATATTTATCCCATTGTGCATACAGTTTTGTGCGTACCCCGCAATATATATTCCCCTTAATACACATCAATACAAAATTCAGTTATATATGTAGAATAGTTTCGCTTTTATTCTTTTAAATCACCGGACCCTGGTAATAATTACGCCACTAAAGAGCTTAAAAATGTATACAATTATATCTGGTTAAAATAATACAAAGATGCATACTCTGCTGTCTTCCTTATGACCAAAATCTAATGTCAATAAGTTCCTGTAGTAACAAACGACATCCATCGTATTTGCGTCTTTTAACTTTCAACATATCGACGAGCCATACAGTTCACTCCTCTTCAGCCACTTACAAAATGATGACAAGCCAACACAAAGAACTAGAAAGAAGACTGTACACACAGTTCCAGCTGCGTAGAGTCAAATTTACTGGACACTCAGTCTCTTGATAAAACGAGGCACTAGTACGTTGCGTCGTCACCAACACTTCCTAAATCCGGCGCAAAAGCGCTCCATTTTACTGTCAAGAAAGTACGGCATAGACATTTTACAACCGAAAACGCAACTTTGAAGCCGTTTTAAGGTATTATCGAGCATAGTACAGACCCGGAAAGTACATATACTAACTTTAACAGGACCGTGGTAACCATCGTTATCAGGAGAGACTCTTAAAATCTTGCTGTTTTTTCCAATTTTCTAAGGACACATTCATAATCATTACCTTTTTCGTTTTCCAGTAATCGCCGACTACGGAAATAAAGGCGAAAAGCCTTTACATTTTCGCATTCGGTTAAAATCACAAAACAGCTCCGCAACATCGCTCGTAAGGCTTCGTTCCAGCTGTAAATTTCGGGAACATCCTGCCTAAACATAGGCGGTACAAATCACCACCGCCAGCACACAATGTCCGTCTTAAACAGCTAACGCCGCAGCCGCTTTTCATCACTGCCGAAGATCAGAGCGCGGGTAGTTCAGGCCCTTAACCACTCAACATTTTTGTCATACAGAGTGTTAAGAAAAGACTAGCCCGTTCCCAACCCTCTGCACCATACCTATTCGTAGTTGCGGAGGTTTCCCACCGCATCTACATTAAGGAGCCCGCCTAGTTACCCCAGCAAGCTCGGTACAAACAGCTGACGAGCATCCCGCAGTGCAGCTCTCATACGATGCAATGGTAGTTACTGCGCGTGCGCGCGAGCTACAGGCCCCTGTAAGAGCACACAGACACTTATATATATACAAATACAGAGAGTTTCTAATTCTAGTTTCTTATATTACAAAATACTGCTACGGAAAATTACAAAATAACAATATCCAAGTGATGCCTCTAATTGTCACACTTCCAAATTTGGTAGACAAGAAGTAGTGTAAAAGTTTATGTAAACTAGCGTGTTTTAAGTAGGTCAGGCATATATTTTAAAAATTACGACCATAGAGCCAATTTATCTTGGCATGCTAAATCATTGAAACCAAGTAATTAATTCCAACTAATCTTTGTATGCTGGCGGTGTATATTGCAAATCATTTAAAGTGTACATTAAAAGTATCTTTAGTCCACCATCTTGTAAGATATCATCAAATTACCAATTTATTTTTTATATCATATCTCCGAAAAATCCAACAAATATCACCACATTTCTCATAGCCGAAATTTAGCTCCACAGAAGGGAATTTAATGTTATATGTTTTGAGTGAGTCAGGCACTTGTTTTCAAATTGGCGTCAATATCGATATTTTGCGTGAGTATGAGTATTAGGAAAATGGGCCTTCGGAGTCAACTGGCTGCTGGCTGGAGACAAGGGACGAGCTGTGGCCATCTTGTATGATGTCACATGGCAACCTCCTGCTCTGTACTTCCTCCCCGACGTCTGCCATCTTTAATTTCCCCTACTACTCAGTCATTCCTAGGCAATGCCAGCCATATTGTTCCCTACATCATGCTCGTGTATTCAATTTAGGTGGTTTTCTCAGAGTCCTCCCGATCTTGCCATTCCTTCTTCGCCCCCACTTAACGTTCTTGCATTCTATGTGTAAGATTTTCCCAAGAACTTGCATTCTATTATGCTGGTTTTCTCAGAGTCCTCGCAATTTTCTTACTGTCTCATTTATTTCATGTCCTCACTTCATGCTCTTGCATTTGTTATTCCTGGCCAAAGACGACCATATTGCGCGTTCCTACAACATGCTCTTGCATATCGTTTGGTGGTGGTTTTCTCAGAGTTATCACGGTCATTCTTTTTCTCCACTTCATGCTCTTGCATTGCTGGCCTACAACGACTATGTCCCTACTTGCTGCACTTGCATTCCCATCTTCTCAGATTCATTCCTTCCTTGTTCCCACTTCCTGCTCTTGTATTCCAATTGGGGGGAAGTTTTCTCCATGCTATCCCCCTTAGGTCCCCACCAGGGCACCAAGCTCAACTCACGCACATGGTTTTGTCTATGCTATATCTCCTGACCAACGACGTCCATATTGGTCACTACTCCATGCTCTTAAATTTCTGTTTTCTCAAAGTTATTCCTTCCTTGTCCCCACTTCACGCTCTTGCATTCCAGGTGGGTAAAGGTTGTCTCCATGCCTCGCCCAGGTCCCCACCAGGATGCCAGGCTCACCTCACATGCGTTGCTTTCCCCATGCAGTCTGCCCAGTCTTTCCCCCACGCCCTACCACACACCACCACAGCTGTTGCCCCCTCGACGTCAACCTAAGACAAAGGAATGCACAGACAGGGTACAGCAAAAGGGAAGAGTGCAGTAGAGAAAGACGAAGAGAAAATGAGGGGACAGCGCAATAACTAGTGAATAAAATCAAGTATGATGCGATCACTAGTTACTATAGTGCTGGTGTGATACGAATACCATCTCACATTCTCAACCCCAGGTAGGAGACAAATCCCTTGTGCAAGTAGGTACATCAATGAATGTAGAATGCAAAATAGTACATGTAACATGACATGTCGGTAACACGCCTGACAAGATAAGGATACCTCTTGCATGGGTTACAGCATGTTACGAGCCAGCATACCTGACAAGATGAATATGGCTTTTACATGTGCTATAGTATACTTCAGAAAAAAAAAACAGCACATACTCACAGCTGCATGGTTCGGCTTTCGGTGCACTCCGCCTGCCCTTTTCTTGATGGTGGGGATGTTGTCAAACTTTATTTAAATTCCCCCATGCTGCTGTCTGGCAGTGGGTGTGTCATCTTCTTGCCCATTGGATAACTATTCCGTTCTTGTAGATTCGACGATATCCTTATTTAACTAACTCAACCATAGGTTATTTAAATAAGAATTTCATCTGTAACGTGTTACTTTAAAACGTCCGAATTTCTACTATCAAGCACATATTCGCAAAGACTATTGTTATAGACATTAAAAATTATTACCTCTACAATTAAATTAAATTGTAATTAATTGATTTAATTTACCTTTCCTTCGAGGCACACACTATAACACTTTTAAGCTGCGAGCAAATTTTTTTAGTTTTCTAATTTAATCAAAGTAGATTAATGAGGTAATGTGATTTAAAGTAATTAATTGTCACGTTTTCTTTTCTGTTCTAAAATGTTTCAAGAAATAATTTTTTTTGATTTATTGTGTGATCTCTTATGTTGTTAGTAATTTTAAACAAACATGAATACTCTCAACATTTAAATGTTCCAACCTGTCTTTAATTTTTTTAATGTAAATAAATTCAAACGAAAGATTAAGTAATGCATAACCACAAGGTTCATCTTTTTATTTATTGACAATTTTGTCTTCCTCTGGGGCTGTAATTATTTATACAAAAATGTTTTACATGTGTATATATATATATATATAAAGAATTATTCTCTTTTTTCTTTTGCGCCATATACAATCACCGAAAATTATATAGCATATGTTTATGTAACGTTCTGTAGTAAATGTTTGTGGCAGGTCTTTTTGTAAATTCGTTGTTTTTTGTGTCACTTTTTAATATTTTTTCTGGCATTGGTCTTATGTGGTTTGGGCCAAGAACTTGATGAATTAATTTAATTTTTGAGGAAGTAGATAATTTATTTGCTTATAATTTTTTGATCGTACATGGGGCACTAAGCGCGCTCCCTTTCCTGGTGTAGCTTGACAACCCCATTTTTCAGCAGAATAATGCCCAGTCTCACACAGCACAGATATATCTGGCCTGCATTTTTGGTGCCAACATTTTTTAAATCCAGAAATGTACTCAGACTTCTTGCCCATCAAGAATGTTTGGGACCAGATTGGATGACAACTCCGACTAGCAGCAACTACAGCGAATTTGGAGGGTCAGTTGCACCAGATGTGGCAGGATCTTCTTCATGAGATCATCCGACATACATATGCCTCCATGCCCGACCGTATCGCCGCCTGTCTTCATGCTACGGGTGGTCCAACGCCATACTAAGTGCATCATGCTAGTGTTGGTCCCCTGGAATACATGCTTGTTGTGGTAAAATAATTTGATATTTTCTTTATACGTACTCCCATGTCCTGCGCGAATAACCTTTATGTGCTGCTGTGATGGCACAATCAGAATTATTATTTTTTTGCAAATGTGTGTACATGTGTTTTTTGATGCTTCAGGGATTTCTTGAGGAGCATTCTTTAATGTAAGGTGAACTAATAGGGAAGGTTAAAATTAAAAATATATATATATATGCAAAATTCAGAGAATCTCCTTTGAACGGATTTATTTTAGTGGAGGTTAAAAAATTTTAGTCCTCTCATGCAGAAGTTGGGCTTAATTTCCAACTTGTCAATGTTCAGCGCACACAATATTTATGAAGATTATAATTATAAATGCACTGACAGCGGACTGCATACAAAACATTAAAGCAGTCGCCAAGTGGTATAGTTCGTGAATTAATCGCATTATTATAGGCATGGGTATAAGACAGACCACAAACAAACGGATTGACTATGAATTTTAATGTTTTTCGAAACACAGATGGAAAACGTTGATCGAAACATTGAAATATTGATAGAAGGATTGAAATATTGACAGAAGGTTTGAAATATTGGTAAAATATTTGAAAAATTAATCAAATGATTGGAAGGTTGATTGGAATATAGATCGAAAAATCAAATGATTGATCGAAAGGTTGTAAGCATGATAGAATGGCTGCATGACTGATCGAATGTTTGACAGATTGATCGGAAGATTGCGAGATTAATAGAAAGATTAAAATATTTATGGAATGTTTTCTTGATTGCTGAGAAGAGCACAGAAGATAAAACTGTATATCACCCGAGTGTGCCCTATACATTCCAAGTTTCAAGGGCCTAACCCTAATGGTTTGTGAAAAGTATCGTTGACAATGTAGGCAGTTCAGCTGCTGTAAAACCACCAAAGGAAAAGTTGGGATGCTGGTTGGAAGCACTCCATTAAACATTTATTCGTCTTTACATCTACACTCCAGTAGCTCGCTGGTCCGAAATAGCACTCGAAATTTGAGCAGATTTTAATTTGGCAGGTGAATGTGCGTGTAATTAAGAGCTCGAGCGATGAAATTATACGAAATCAGATGGAAGAGATGAGCATAAATTTCGTACCAGACTGAACGATAGAAACATAAGGGAGAGATATGTAAAGAGAGAAAGAGTGTGATGTCATCTCTCACGTGAAGCGAAGAACTGTGATGTGGTACGCCTTTGGCTACATTAATTACATAAAGAGGAGGAGATATCATGTGAGCAACAACCAACTACAAGCGATAGAGGTGGTATTGATTGTAAATTATTAGCACAGTCTAGTGGTGATGGCGATTGATATGTATTTGGTAAATGGGGGAGTATGAAGAGGGCTGTGATAGGTTATTATGTTAGAACAATGGTTCTTTGGAGGGTATAGGGTGGTTGGGTGGGTGGGGGCCAGCTATGTAGCCAATGGAATGTAGTGTTAGAAGAGGGACTGTCTGACAAATAACAAAAGGAAAAACAATGGTTGGGGGTCAGTCGTCTGCTGGTTGTCATGTTGGAAGAATGAGTGATCTGCCATATTTACAGGAATCGAACTCTAATCCTTCTAAATTTTAGAATTTAAATGGTTTCCTTCCAAAATTTCCGAATATTTTGGGATTATTAATAAATCTGACATAATTATTAATATTTAATTTTTATTTCTGTTAGATTATTTACGGTTTTTTGCAGTTTTTTTTTAGTCTGAGTTTTCCTATGTTTAGGGTTAGGGTCACAGATATCCAAGATGGTGTTCAGAAGCCGCGGTGAGGTAGTGGTTAGACTGCTCGCGTCCCGCCTAGGCGAACTAGGCTCGATTCCGGATTTTCGAATGTAAGAATCGTGCCGGACGATGGCGCTGGTCAGCGGGTTGTCTCAGGGATCTCCCTTTTTCCCTGCCCCTGCATTCTGGTGCCGCTCCATACTCACCTCACTTCACTCTCATCCGCTCTCATGGCCTCGAAGTTAAGAGCCGTCCGAATCTCTCCACTCCATTCCAAGATGGTGGTCATGCTCAATAATATATTTTTTGCCCTATTATTTATTTTATGACTGTAGTTATTATTATATATTATTCCAATTTAAAGTCACATGGGGTCAATACAGGAATAAGGATACCCAAGATAGAGATCGCGGTCCATTCTGTAGATTTTCTCCGATGTTTCATATCCTTTGATCAATTTTTTCAATTTTTTTTATTTTCAGGTCTTTCCTTGGTCAAGGCTAAAGTCACGGACATCCAAAATGGTGGTCCAGTTGTATAATGTAATTTCCCCGCCTCCCGATTTTTACAATTTTTTTTTATTTTCCACGATTTTTCTACTTTAATGTCTTCGCGAGACAATATCACGGTCACGGAAATCCTACATTGCTGTTGGAATCCTTAATGTATAGATATATGGTCTGCATACCTTCTGGTCTGCTGGGCTTTGCTCGGAGACATAAGACGCCTTCTGGATTTGGAGAGTTTCTATATCTTACATCGAAGAGTCACGAAAACACATTGGTCGTTTTCAGTGAGACTTGAGCTCAAATTGCTAATTCTAGGACATTCTGTTGGAATCACATTAATGACCGTTGAATGTGGTGTATTTATTTAAAGACAAGGGTAG
Organism: Clitarchus hookeri; assembly: GCA_002778355.1. Classification (NCBI taxonomy): domain Eukaryota; kingdom Metazoa; phylum Arthropoda; class Insecta; order Phasmatodea; family Phasmatidae; genus Clitarchus; species Clitarchus hookeri. The sequence goes on along the minus strand of NQII01007931.1, from coordinate 64,039 downwards.
ACAATTTTTACTTTCATCTATATAGAAAAATTTGGAGAAAAAGGTTATTTTAACGAAATATAAGTCACTTCTAAAGATTTTGGTGTTAAAACGGCATATTTTGACAGCCACGAGGTCAAGGTAAATGTTACCCACATCCAATATGACCACAATGTGACGTCACAACATGACTTTCGGTTTGTTTTGTTTTTTATGTATGAAAAATTACTTCTAATATATATGTGTGTGTATTTTTTGTATTTTTATGTTCCAAAACCTTAAAAAGGTCTGGGGTTTTATTTTATAATGATGACATACCATATGTTGGTATGGTTTGTGTATCCGTTCTGTACTGGGGACTACAAATTTAGTTGATTATAATTTTCCTTCTTGTATAGATGTGATGATATTCAAAACATTTCACGTAATCTACTACGATTGAGAAGTAATAAATGAGTTTTTTTGGATCGAAATATTTATTTCAAACGAGATATTCAAAAGTAGACAAGTCAATCAATTTATGTATGATATCTGAAAATGTATATTTACTGATTAAAAAGTACCTATCACATAATAAAATTATAACAAATTTGCCTATAATTTCTGTAAGTTTACTCCATTAGTTGGGGAAAAATATCAAATTTTTTACATTGAGCCACGCAGATGAATGGGCATTATTATTCTTTGCTTTTTTTCACTTCCGTGTTTTCTTCCTCTTTTCAATTAAAAAAAAAAAACACATAATTTAAATAATATTTAGCAAAATCATTTGCAAAATAAATAGAAATTTTTTTTTTATAGGAAATATAAGACAAACTATTATCATGACTTTTCGGAAATATAATTTGACTGAAGAGCATATAGGCTGCCGATATAGAGTACAGTTGTTCCTCTTGATCATTTCTTACAAATATCAGGTCCTCGCAACTTTTGTAGCGCAGCAGTGGTTATCACACCAGTACGCACTTCAGGTGAGTAAGTTAGACAAGTAAGGAAGACAGGTAAGTGTAAGTAAAGCCTTTATTGCTTGTCATGGTGTGGGCGAGGCTAGGCGGGGAACTGCTCCAGGTACTGCTGCACTGCGGTATGGCCACGGCTCTTGGCATAGGAGAGGGCATTGTTGCCGTCCCTGTCTGTTGCCGTGGTGTCGGCGCCGGCCTGCACCAGTAGCTTCACTATCTGAACGTTACCTATGTGTACTGCACCCATGAGAGGTGTGAAATCGTAAATGTCCGTCACATTCACGTCGGCCCCGCGCAACATCAGCATCTTCGCNGCGGCCGTTCACGTCTGTAGCCGTGGTGTCAGCGCCGGCCTGCACCAGTAGCTTCACTGTCTCGAGGCTACCTATGTTCGCCGCCATCATGAGCGGCGTGTAGCCGTAGATGCCACTCGCATTCACGTCGGCCCCGCGCGACAGCAGCATCTCCGCGAGCTGGTATTTTCCCAAGTACGCTGCGCTAAACAGCAGCGTGTAGTTGTTTTTGTCAGGAAAGTCGACAGGCATGCCGGCGCACAGTAGTAGCGTGTAGCCTGAGGCACCCATACCCCAGTGCGGGTTCTCTGAGAACTGGGAAATGTTTTTCAGCTCACTGAACGCCTCGCTGCTGTGGTCCATCTCAGCATCCAGGCCCCTCCACAACGTCTGCCAGTCTCTGGAGCCGCTGTACTGTAGCACCTGCGAACACGCGCCAGTTGTGAAGCGGCTGTCACGACAGTCGCCATGGCAGACCGGGCTCCATTCCCGGGGGAAATGGGGCGGGGATTTCACCGGGGTACTCGGTCACTCCCCCAACACACCATTCCCTCGGAACTCCATCCTCACTTCATCTCGTTCTCATCGCCACTCAAGATATCAGCTGTTTAGAACATCCCAAATATGCCTCACCTACTCGTGCCTCGACCATACGAACAGCAACATTTATCCCATTACACGCCTACTATCTCTGATCAGAAATATCCGGACATCCCTCTGTAAAAGTAAACTGTCGCTCACCTGTCACTATGACCACCGTTACGGCTATAAAGAGAGGAAGAGGGCTCGATGTTGGTCAGTACCATGCGATAGCAGCAGAATGTGTGGAACAAGGGAGCTCAGTGACTTTAAGAGTAATGCCGTTATTGGTTGCCCCATCAGTAAGCAATATTGTCACCCGGAGTGGGAGAGCGTGGGAGTGGATGGGATCGAATAATTGTGGAGATCAACCTTTCTTTCTACAGCTGTCGATTAAATATTAAAATAATAAAAATTAGTCCACAAGTTTTTAAAAGACTGGTGGGGGGATATAACTACCTGTAGATTGGTTTATAGCTTATATTAATACACCTGTAAGAATAGTGACAATAACAATCCAGTTTGTATTCAATTCGGAAAATGTATCTGTAATACATTACTATTGACACACAAGTATCAAAATTATCAAAAGAGGGAAGGCAGTCACGGCCGAGGATTCAACATAATAAGACACAAAATAATATAAATAATTGACAAGCTGCCTTGCAGGACCTAAATGGTTTAAACAATAAATATTGGAACCATTCCCAATATATTCATTTAGACTAGCCTACCGTTCAAAACCCGGAGTCGGAACATAATTAAGTTAGTTGCGGTACATGAACGAGTAAGGGACACAACTGAACTCGAAAGAACACTAGTTTGGCTACTGGTTGTGCTGGCGCCAGAACGTCTACCAATTAACTCCACCTACATAATAGAAAATTACAAGTTACTTATCTACATGTTGTTATTCCGCGGTTTGCCTTAGGCCTTGGACTTTCGCCGCCACCTTCTCAATAGTAGAGCGAAGACAAAATAGCAAGGAGCAAGAGAGACCACGCAGGTAGGTATTTATAAACTTGCGCACACCTGCCACGGGAATAGAGACAGCCTTCACTATACATTTCCCTGTCATTCTTCTGCTGATCGTTTGCATATAAAGTCGAAACAAATATAGAACAGCGCACGAGGGAGTGAGACAGAAAATTCACTCACCATTACGCTTCAAACACACGTGTTCAAATGCGTCACTCAGAAAATATCACAGGCCATCTGTGACACATTCTACCGGTGGCAAGACCCTACCCGCGGCAATTAGCGCGAAGAGCACTGCTGATGGTATTCACAAGAAGAAAAACAGATGGGTTTTAAATATTGCGTCCAGTTGCTGAGCTGAAGAGTGTATTCTCTACCCGTGTCAACAGATCCTGACATAAGAATTATGTAAAATTAAGGCTACAGCAGCGAAGTTAAATTTAAGTTGTGCATCAGAAAAAAATTATAAATACATTTTAATCCTCAAAAAATCACCGTAACACAACGTCAGGTTAATTCTGCCATTCTGATGTTGCCCAAATCGACTGACAGGGAGTGATTGTCAAGTGGAAAGGGGAAGTAAAACCGCAACAAAACCGAGGCTGTGTAGTCTACGAGTGTTGACCTACAGGGATCGTCAAGCATTAAAGAAAGTGGTAGGGAAACATCGCATGACGTCATGTGATACCATCATCCATGACATCCACAGTGCCACTTAACGTGCAGCTAACACCAAGTCTGAGCACTGAGAGGTACGAAGACTGCGGTTCAAAGATCAGCAACTGCCTGTGAACTGTTCACTTCGCCTGTGAACATGGTGGTGTAAAGAGCACCGCCACTGGAAAGTGAACGACTGAAGACACAGGATTTGTAGTGATAAATCACACTATACCATGTGGCAGTCTGATGGGAGTGTTTGAGTGTTGCAAGTGCCAGGTGAATGGTAAATACCGGAATGTAAATTGTCCATAGTGAAATTCGGTGGAGTTGGGGTGATAATGTGTGTGTGTTTCCATCGAAGAGAATAGGTCCTCATCTAATACTACTGAGCAAGTTAAATTCGGAAGGCTATAAGTACATTTTTAGTAGCTGCATGTTCCTTCCTACATCTCGCTCATATTATCTTCACACAGGGTTGGAGATGTAATAACGGCTTACTCCATATATGTATATATATATATGTATATATATATATATATGTATATATATGTATATATATATATATATATATATATGTATATATATATATATACTAGCTGACCCGGCAAACGTTGTTTTGCTGTGTCACTGGGAGACACCTGATGGGAATAAATTGTAACCTAGATCGATAAATGATCGATGATAATTGATCAGTTATCGACCTAGGGTAAAATTTATTAAATTACTAATATCGCTATAAAAAAAATAAGGGTTGGTGGTAGAAGGGTGAAAATTTAGGAGGGTATGTATTTTTTGATGCCACATCATAAAAATTTTGTTCTAACAATAAAAAAAAATGGTTTGGGGGTGGCTACCCTTATTACTTAGGGGTGTAAAAATAGATATAAATGGATTCTCAGACATACCGAGTATACATTAAAAATTTCATAAAAATCGGTCCAGCCGTTTTGGAGGAGTTCAGTGACTAACACTGTGACGGGAGAATTTTGTATATTAGATATATATATAAGGGATATTTTATAGCGTGCGTTCTCAGTCTGGAGGGCACCCCACCAGCAGAGTGTTGCGGGCGATGGAGAGGGGGTGGGGTGGCGAAGATAATTTCAGGGGAGGCGAGGTAAGCTGTGGAAACTATAATTTTTAAACAACTAAATATAAACACTATACAATTTAGATTTTCTGTCAGCTTTTCTACATATTTCAAAATTTAAATCTATGTCAATTTTTTACAAGGCAAATTTCGATTGTTGAGTTGGCAATAGTGGCCACTGCTGGACAGTGAGGCAAAAAGTGTGGCTGTGTTGGCCGGCGTGCACCTGTCGCCTTTGAATGTATGCTGTGGTCGCAGACGGGGGAAGACGGGAACGATACTTGCAGGCCAATTACTTTAGTATAATAGGTCTGAGAAGAAAGTTGTATTAGACCCGTAACAAGGTGTAGCTTTTTTTGTAAGCTACTAAGTACTTGGTGAAGTGTAGGAGGTTTTTCCACCTCTGCCTTACTGTGCGCCGGCGCGTGGCCACCTAACATAACCTTCCACCTAACGTAACCCCTAGTTGTCAACTGGCTGCAGACTCGGCTTGGTTATATTTTGTTAATCCTGGTTAATATAGTGTGCGTGAGTGGCAGTGTTCTGTGTAGTACCGTACCGCTAAAAATGAGTGTACAGTGATGACTATATTAAGTATGGATTTTCATACGTAGAGAAAAATGCAAGCCATTTACCTTAGTGCGTTTATTTTCACGCTGTTCTGAGTAACGATGCAATGCTGCCAGGTCGTTTGGAACGTCATTTGACAACCAACCACGTCGCCCTGATAGACAAACCAGCTGAGTTTTTTGTTACCAAGAAAAGCTCATTGACATGGATGAAACTGGGTTCAACTGGAAGTTTTCAAATGGAAAACGAAAAGGCCATTGAAACTTCTTTTAAAATCGCCTTACTAATTGCAAAAGACAAGAAACCACATACTATTGGTGAGTCCCTTATAAAACCATGTTTACTAACAGATTGTAGTACTGTCCTTGGTTGAGAAAGTTGTAATAAGGTTGTAAAAATATATTTGTTAAATGTCACAGTAAAACGCAGAATTGATGAAATGGCTGAAGATTTAGAAAATCAAGTAATTAAAAAGCTGAATAAATCCCCGTTTTTTTTTCATTGCAATGTGTTGAAACAACTGCCATTTCTAAGCACTCACAGTTGTTATTTAACTGCAGGTTTATTGACGGGAAACAGTTCATGGAGGGAATATTGTTTTCTCAAACTCTACAAACTACAACAAAGGCGGTTGATGTATTTTCTGCCTTATGTGGCTTTTTGGCAGCAAATAATCTTCCTTGGGAGAACGTCATTGGGATATGTACTGATGGGGCCCAAGCTATGACAGGATGCCGATCTGGATTCATTGAACTGGCCAAACAAAAAAACCCAAACATAATTGGTTCTCACTGCATCTTTCACAGGCAGGCTCTGTGTTGTAAGACTCTGCCTGAACCACTTAATACTGAGTTGAACTTGGCAATTAAAATAGTCAAATGTGTCAAATCTAGCGCTCTCAACACTAGACTTTTTGAGGTTTTGTGCCAAGAGTCAAACAGCGACCAACGAACTCTTCTGTACCACACAGAAGTACGTTGCCTCTCTAAAGGCAACATGATATCTAGGCTGTTCAATTTGAAACCCGAAGTTGAGATATTTTTGATGAGTTCCAATAAAGAAGATATATACATCCAGTTTATAGAAGATAAATTTATTTTTTACTTAGCATATTTGTCTGACTTCTTCGAATCACCCAACGTACTTAACTTGAAGTTACAAGGACAGAGAAATATTCTGAAGACATACGATGCAATTAAAGGATACTTGGAAAAATATTTATCTGTGCCAATGCAGTCTTCAGAGTTTAGAACCTAACTTTTCATCGTTTCCAAGGCTCCGTGAAATTATCGATGATACTCAAAGTGATCAATTATATTTCAAAGATAATTTGAAGGACTTGATTTTAACACATCTAACTTCTTTGAAAATCAAAACAGGAGACTATTTCCCAGACATTTGTTCAGAAAACTGGCAGTTTAAATTGGTGAGAGTCCCTTTCAAAGTTGAAGTGGACGTACTTCCTGCTTTTCTTCAGGAACAGAAAATCGACTTAAAAAGTGATTCTCAAGCAAAGGCTGAATTCCCAAACATGACTGTTGAAGGCTTTTGGCTGAGCTATTTGCCTGTGTACCCACAAGTGTGTTTGGAAGCTGCAAAGTTATTGGTGCAGTGTTCATCAACCTATCTGTGTGAGGCAGGATTTTCCACACTTGCTGTTATAAAATCTAAATATCGAGCACGATTAGACGTTCAAAATGATTTGAGATGTGCATTTTCACAATTGCAACCAAACATAAACAAACTTGTGAAAGTCAAACAGTGCCAGCCGTCTAATTACATATGTCGGGTAACAAATTCTTAAAATGCCAAACATATGTATAATAACAACTAATTAATAAATTAGTAAATACACTCTTTTAACATTATATATGTATTTAAATACAAAATATTACTTTCAAACTGTTTTTTTAATGTGTGTATAATAATAAAGCTAATGTTAAAATACTTGAATTTTAATGTAACCTTTAGCAGCACTATAGGGATGAGTTCAAATTTTAGTTTAAACTATTCTAAAACTAAATAATTTCAATAAAGGGTGGGAGGAGACGTGACCACATATAATTAGTTAAAAGGGGGGTATGGACTTTAAAAGTTGAGTACCCCTTTTTTATAGGATATTTCCGCATGGGTGTCGAGATACTTTTGTTTAGATAGAGTATTCTAGCGAAAATTTAGACAAATGGCATACTATTCACTGACTTTAATTCTTACTTATTTAATAATAATTGTGTTTCATACAATTTCGTAACTAAATTATAGCAAAATACACTGTTAACAAAATATTCAAAAACAATTCTTCCACTTCAGATAGAGAGTTTCAAGACTACTTCTGATCGAGTGACTGTACACGAACGTTTTAAACATGACTGAGCTGACATTGTACACACGAATTATTTGCTTTAGATACAGACATTGAAATTAAATAGAAAGTTATTACTTTCAATGTATAGGCTGTCCAGGGTATAGTGAACACTTTATAGTCCCTAGTTACCATTCTCCTGTCAGCCAATTTTTAACATTCCACCAACTTTATATACTAAATATTGCAATTTTAATTTTAAGCAAAGTGTATATATATATCACTGGACTCGAAAGCATTATTTTGTGGGTGACTTCTTCATAAATCATTCGATACAAACACACAGCCGATTTACACATAATCCAAATTTTTTTGGCCACCTATTTAGTAGTCAATAAATATGAATATACACTATTGTTTGTGAAAAAAGCAACACCCGGAAAGAAAGGTCCGAATGAATCCAAACTCCAAGGCTCTGTAGAACAGTGCACCAGCAATAAGAGATTACGATTGCAGAGAGATGGCGTACACATAGACCCAGCAGCGCCCTCTCTTGTGTGAACGGAAAGGTCCGTGTTACGCCAATCTCAGTCAGAGAAGAGCCGTCAAACGAAGTAAAAGCTAGTGCCAGTATGCCTCGTTGACGTAAAAGGGTGCCTTAAGTAAGTCAGTGATATCGAACGGGGCAATATGATCGGTTTACAGGAAACGGGTTTGTCCTACAGTGACATTTCAGCTCGTACAGGGCATGCTGCTAGGTCAGTGATGCTTGTGTAGAACCAATGAATAGAGGAGGGTCGTACGCAGCGACGAGTGGGTATAGAACCATGCAATGTGACCACAGCACGGGATCACTGCCATCTTGTCCGCATAGCCTTAACGGACCGTAAAGCTTCGTCCACAATGTTGCTTCGATACTGGAGCACTGCCACGGGTGTGTACCTGTTTGCGTCGATGGTTAGACGCCGCCTGCTGCAGGTTGGACTGGTGGCACGCATGCCATTGCATCGGCTTCCATTGTCCAGAAACCACATGCACTTCAGAGTGCAATAGTCACGTGACATGTGTGATGGATTGCGACGCCATTTCATAAAACATGCTATATCGACTCCTACGATTGATGACAATCTGAACAGCAACCTCTACAGCAGGGAGGTTTTAGAGATTAGAAGCCAAGGTAACGCCCCTCATTCAGGCGACTCTACATGCCATATTTCAGCAGGACAACGCCCGGCCACATGTGGCGAGGAATGTGCAATCTTCCTTCAAATAACGACGGGTACCACTGCTTCCCTGGCCAGCACGTTCGCCTGTCATATGTCACACATCGAACATGTCTGGGATATGGCGTGTCAGCGAATTGTTCGTCACGGACCTTCAGCAACCACTGTTGATGCTTTATGGACTCGCATACATACCACGTGGAGGCAGATTCCCCGGGATCATATCCAGGCTCTCTTAGATTCCATGCCCCGACGTTCAGTGGCTCTGATTATTACAGCATGTGGTGGCTTCACACCATACTGAGTTCTTAAGGACAGAGATCATGTGCAGTCCTGTTATTTTAATAGATTTTGTATTTTCGTGTACCTAATATCTGGTATAATGTTCATTACAGTCACATGTATCCTTCTTGGTGTTTTATTTTTAACAAACGTTATTGTATTACTATTTCATTTTCTGCAAAATACGGAAAAAAGAGGAATGCTCGCACTTTTTCCTTAGCACTGTTGTAAATTTCATATGAATAAAGAAATTAATTTAGGGCCACGAATAAGAAAACATCAAATGATTGCAAGAGTCGCCTATCTTGGACCGATCCTTAAACTGGATCTTAACAATTTCCGGCGAGTATTTCTAATGAATTGGTTTCTGTTTGCAGTAGTACAAACTGTTAGCACAACAATTAGTGTGATTTTAGCTTATGGCAATTAAAGATTTTCCTCAAGTTAATTTTTATATTTGTTCCTTTAATAGAAAACTTCTACATAAGTTTGGATATGTTTGTTGTGTGAACATCTTCATAAACAGCGTACATGTAACTTTTCTGTATATATTCCATATCTGAAATATATAACCATAATGAGAATGAAACGGTCAAATTAGGAGTGTCCTTATATGGTTTGCTTCTTGTTGCTTGAGCCAAGTTCAGAGTAAACTCAGGATGCCCCGATGGAGCATTCAACATCCATTACCCAGCTGTATGAGTTTGAGACGGGCAGCATTGTCGGCCTCCTAAAGGAATTTTGGCGCAATGCTCCGCACTCGAACAGTTCATTTTCACTGTGAGTCGGTATTGGACGCAGTGGGAGCAGGAGAACACTCACATCCGTCGAGAATGTTTGAGTCGACCGGCAGACCCCAGCAGAGAGGATCAATTCTTCGTACGACAAGCTGTATGCACTCCACACGCGTCAATACGCAATATCCAAGGACATTTTACGACAGCTGGGGATACACCTGTGTCTACTAATACCATATCCAGGCTGATTGCAGAGCGAGATTTGTTGTCGCGGTATCCCTTACGACGTCTGTCATCAGGACACGAGCATCGCCTAGCATGTGTGACCTTCTTCCAGGAAAGAGGTAAATAGCAGCTGGAGATATCCTCACCAATGCCGTGATACACATTTCAATGTTTAGCGGCACGAGAGGTATCATGGTGTGCAGTGCCATTTCCTATGATTCCTACACCCCACTGGTGGTGATTGAAGAAACCCTGTCGACAAGGCGACATGTCCCGGAAATTCTGTGACCATGTGTGCTCCCCTTCCTGGTGCATCTAGACAACCCCATTTTCCAGCAGCATAATGCCCGGCCTCACACAGCTCGGGTATCTCTTCCTTCGCCAGCAAGGTCCCTAGACCTCTCGCTCATCGAGGACGTTTGGGAACAATTTGGAATGCAACATCGGCCAGCGGCCACTATGGCACATTTGGAGGGTCAGCTGCTTCATCTGAGGCAGGATCTTCCTCAGAAGGACATCCTACGTCTGTATAACTCCATGCCCGACCTTATCGCCGCCTGACCCCGTGCTAGGGGTAGTCCAACACCATACTAAGTGCAACCTGCAAGTGTTGGTCCCTTCCAATGCATGCTTGGTTCTGTATACTCCTACGATGTTCTGTGGCAGTTTCCACTTATATGCCCCTGTGGTGGCCCGTTCAGGGTAATCCATTTTTTTGCAAAAAAACTCTAATTATGTTTTATTTTTTATATATATTTTAAATTATTCCTTGTTTTCATTATTCTGATTTGTTTGTCTGCTACATCAGTACACGCTCAACGATAAATTATGACTAATGTATTTATATTAAAACGTAAAATTTCGTACAAATAATTTGTAATTTCTAAAACTGTTCTATTAACCGCTTATAATATATCCTCAGGCTGAAGGAAAATAGAAATTAGAGCAGAAAATAGATGATGTTTTGAGGAATAAAGTGACATTTTAAACGCTAGCTGAAATTAAGAATACTTTTACATTTGAATACAAAAAGGCAGTATCGCAGAAAAATACAACGAATGCTTACGAAAATATAAGAGTTCTCAATTTTTTTTGCCTGTCTGGATTATTGGCGTACTAGTTATTAAAACTAACAGCTTAAATTTGGTTTTATGTAACATTTACGATGGCGCAAATTGTTAATTCGTGATTCTAATAAGAATTTTCCGTTGAGACGGTGATTTTTCAGCAAACTCCAACCCAAGATTACACTAAAGTTGACTCTGTGTATCTTCATGAGGAGAGATAGTCCAGCTTTAAGTACGATGGTCATCATATCGATATAGGTTGAATAACATGCTGAGTGTGCACACACTAAGTGCACATTTTACTGCGTCTACATTGCTCCAAAGAAGCTCCAGGTCGAGACTAGCTCAGTCAAGTACACACTATGCTCAACATCCCAAGAGACGAATCCCTGCCAAAGAACGAGCTCCATCAACACTTGGCCAGCAGCCAGCAATGAACCAAGACTGATGTTCTCGACCTTGGCTCTTATGATATTCGTATCTCAATAAATAAGTTTCCTTCACCCTTGAACCTTACCCTGGTATTTTGATAGGTGACCCTGAATCTAATTGCATAACTAAGTAAGTGAACGTATCAAGTCTGTTTGTCCTCTGAGCTTGTCTGTTCCTAATGATTCCTATAATACTTCGCAGCAGCTCCTCAACGAAAATAAATAAAACCGTTCCCAGCATGTTCATCGTTGACTACAACTATAGATTATTAACTGTCCCTCCTTGGTGTATACATTTGGGTGTTCTCATCGGACATTTGTTTGCTGCGCCTTATTCTGGCGAGTCTTTAAAGCTCTTATGCACCAATGCACTTTAGTGTGCGTATTTATAGCAGCATAGGACTTTCAATGTGTTCGCTTTCACCTAAACTAAATAAAACATAACTAACCTAACTTAATTAAATGTAACCTAACCACACCTAACCTAATATGACGTAAACTCGCCTGATCTGAACTTACGTGTATGCTAACCCAAATTAATCAAAATCCATATAACTCACCTTAATATAACATAATCTAAGCCAAACACTCAGAACATTAGCTAACCTAACTGAGTTGAACTAACCTCAGAAACCTTTCTTTACCTCACCTTCCAGTATTTGTAACGAGACTAATTTAACCTTATATAACATGCCATTACTTAATACATCCTAAATTAAGCTGGCATAACCTTAGCTAACTTATTTTCACTGCCATGTCATATTTCCAAGGGATGAGTTAGCCCAAAACCTTGCCTAGTTTGCTCACAGAATATGCTGTAACACATTATCATCTCCCAAGGTAATTTTGGCCAAGCTGGCCAAATAGGCAGTTATCGATAGAGTCGCATTTTGTCAGGATGTAAATTCCCTGATAGCTAATCAGCCGAAAGCTGTCTAAGTCCCCATCTTAAATATACTTAATTATGTAAAGCTTAGATAAAAAAATGTCCGTTATATTAAATATAATAAAATAAAAATTGGAAATGTACGTCCTCATAAAAATTTATGTAAAATTAAAATTAAATAAACTTAAACATGTCACTTTTTTCAAATTTAAAATAAGGTTCCTTGTCGTTTGAGATGCTGTATGGTAATTCAGTGCACCGTTTATCTACCTCGAATTTGTATGCATTGTTTTCGACGAAAACATATGCAGCTAACGACACATTATATCTCTGTGTTACAAACTTATACAAATATCTATAACTCTTCGCAGCACTGCGTAATTTAGTCGTCAACAATCCCATAATCTTAAACTGGAAATTTCTGTTTACTCTTTAATAATAGGTTTGAGTTTTTTGCATATCCTTACAAGTGGAAGTAACCGTGTTATAATAATCACAATCAATGAAACAATATGTATTATTTTCTGTGACGATGGTGTGTTATCTGAATTGAAATTATCTTCAAGAGTCCTCATGACTACTGCGTTAACAATCTACACTATTACAAAAAGTTTTTTGTATAGTATTTGATTGTAAACCTATGCATTTATCATCGGATGTCAGAAATTCTTATTCTTTTCGCTTAGAATGTTCCAATGTCCATTCAAAGAATAAAAAATTTCACGCAATTTTTTAATTTCCTTTTTAAGATTTTAATGTGATATCATATTAAGGAAAGGAAAATTCAGTTTAATTATTTGTGGAAACATTTGTAAATTTGTGAAATACATAAACTTGTTAGCTTTAAAATTATGATTGGTACTCGGGAGCTATCTTTTTGCCTAGATATAAGAAAGAGCACAAGATGTCTAATGAAAAAATAATTGTTAGCATAATTAATGTTTCAAAAAAATTGGTATAAAATTTGATTGTTTCTATTAGAACTAAAGCTTTTTGAATAGATCTCAATGATTCCAAATCGGTTTTTCGCCAAATGACGATATGTGTAATTCTACATCAGTGAGCATCACCTTCGTTGGTCGAGATATACTGTAGGCTGTGGTAATTACTATTTATGACAATAACATATATCACTGCCTCACTACCATTATGCGACTCCATAAAGCTAAGGGCCATAGGTTACGTAATTTAACACGCAGCATTACCAGGTTTTTAATCTTCTGCGGAGGTTGTTCCGCACACCCAGGCACATCCTTCTTCTTACTCTCCAGCTAAAAGCACACACAGTGAAACATGTAATATACACCACGCAATTTGCACTTTTCTGTTTAAAGTATGTTCAATGTTCAGTGTCTAATCGAAATATGGGAAACCTATCAGTTATGTATAGGGATTGCAATCCGGAAAATGGGATCCGGTATTCTGGCGGATCCGGCATCACTAAACGTTTACCGGATCCGGTGATAGCAATTTCTGGCAAGATAATGGCGCTGTTGCATGAGTAGGTAGTTAGTATGCGTTGTGCGTGTGCGTGCGTGATTCGACGCCGAGTCGCCCCACCACGCCACGTGCTCAGTCCTCAGTATCATTTCAGTATTCCACTCGCTCCAGTCAACTAATGTCGCGCTGCTTCGTCCAAATGTAAGTTAATAGACATTTTTTCTTGTATTTACGCAAGCATTTATGATTTAAGTTTTAGGATAAAATGAAAAATAAACCGCGAGAGTATATGCTATAAGGTGTTTTATTTAAATATACATTGTTTTTGCTCAATTGATAAATCAATTATGTTTACGTTACGTTCCACTTCTTCCACTTATGAGTGTGAGAATGATATTAAAGAAATAAATAATGCCGGACACTTCTCACAAATCGTCTGAATTATTAGTAATGAATTGAGTTGAGTTAAGTAAATAAACAAAAATTTGAATTAAAATTGTAATTAAAAATGTTTTATATTTTATTTGTTACAGAGGTACTACACGTACTACTAGCCTAGTTGACAAAAGTTTCAAAACATGTCACTTTCAAAACCAAGCCAAAATGAGCACGGTTATGGTGGAAACAGTGAGAAAACTGTATGGCATTATTTAAAAAAAAATGCATATACACAACTCTGTGAACGTGAAATGCACATTATGCTCTAACATACTAAAAATAATTAAAGGTTTTTATAAAGGTATAAAAACACATTTGAGAACAAAGCATTGCATTGATCTAAGTTCTAAAAATAGCTAATTAAAACGTCCGAATTCTAATTCATTTCCTAAACCATCCACATCAAAAAATGATTAGCTGATATTATTTGTGGCGAGGAAATTACAGAAAGAATTACAACTACAAATCCAGCAAGAAACGAGGTGTTATACCATACATACTAAAAAAGAGAAAGATTTTAATAAAGTACTAAAAAAAGAAATGACTGCATTTGAAAGTGAAGGAGTTTGAGGAGAATACTTGTCTGCTATTCATGTTTATTTGCTGACAATAAAGCCGACAATTGTAGAAGCTGAAAGGGCCTTTTCAGCCGCAGGCTATATTTTTAGCTCTATTAGAAGTCAACTGGCAGATGACACAATTAACACTATTTGTATTCTACGATACTTTTTCTGTCATAAATATAAGAATGAGACTTGTTAGCATTCTCAAATGCCTAATGATCGTAATCTCAGTAAATTACATAAGATTAATTATGTTAGATTGATACCTCCCTAGCGCTATGGCGTACAAGTTGGTATTGATTCTGCTCTCGCGTAAGGCGCCAGTAACTGATGCTAGCCCTCAGTGTTAGGGCGTAGGAATATGTTGACGCTACTATCCCTAGGTCCAATTTACCAAATAAATTCACCTTCTTTGCGAGTTAACATATGTCATTTTTTATTTTTGCTTAACAGGTTAACCTCTACATGAACACACGAGACNTTATTTTTGCTTAACAGGTTAACCTCTACATGAACACACGAGACAACTCTCCCCTCCCCTTAGCTACGTAGGCTACGTATGGCTTGACGCGGCGATTTGCGCCGTGGGGAGCAAGGTTCTTCACACTTCCTGTATGTCTCTACTTATCTGTCTCGAGGAGATGGTCGTCTCTCAGCCGGCGACCCGGGGCCGCTTCGTCACACAGAATGGCGGGCTGCGACGCCTGGGCTGGCGACAGTTCCTCTCCGACCGGTGATGACGTCTCGATGCCTTCTCTCGGACTCCTTCGTCCCAGCTCCAATCCGCACTCCACGCTCGACGTCGTCCGACTGCCCTGTTCCTTCCTCTTCCTCGCGCTTTTGTAAGCTCGTTCGCCATATTAAACTTGCATCATCTCTGCACGTGGCCGGGCTGACCGCCGCGTCCTCTGGGTCGTACAAACGTGTTCGGCGTTTCGGTTACCCGCACGTGGGCCCAGCGTCTTCCCTCAATTTTGGCATCCAAGTTTATTGCTCCACCCTGCACGTGCTGGAACACTTGGTGGCCCCTTGGTCGGCGCACGTGTGTTTCTTCTGCCTCCGGATATTGCGTTGCTATCATTCTCGCACGCTCGCCAAAAGCTCTCATTATTTATTGCGGTAGCCGGCTCGGGAGAGACGCAGCTGCTGGTGTGAGCTTAGCGTCCCCTTGTAGCTGCGAGACGCAGCTGCGGAATCCTGGCGTCATTCTTCTAGCACGCTCGCCAAACCCTTAATATTTATTGCGGTAGCCAGTCTGCGAGTTTCGACAGTGTGTGCCTTCTGACGAAAAAATATCTTTCAGGACGCGAGATGCATCAAGATTTTATAAAGTTACGTACTAAAATTTATCTATCTGTGAAAGTGAAATCTAGGAAGACTAAACCACCACTTATGTGTCGTTAAAATTTAACGAGATACCTACACTGTACTACATTTTAATTGTTTGCTCGTTGTCAAATTTTAACATCAGAAATAGTGTTAATTTCACATATGTGTGTTTTTTTTTTTTTATAAATTACCTACAAGTTCAATACACTCGATTAACTAATAACAGTTCATTTCGGCAGACCGAAAAGGGAAAATCATCCTGATTTGATAAATCCGGTCGAACCTGGCCGGATCCGGCCAGATCGATAAGAATCCGGTCGGATCCGGTCGGATTGAAAATGACGCCGGATTGCAATCCCTAGTTATGTATCAATTTGAGAATTAAAATTCTCAATATTGCGCTCTGTAGAGAAATACTTTTTTTTATTTATTTACTGTTACTCAATTTTGAAAATATTCAGAATAATAAAAAACCAGGAAAAAAGTTGTACTGGCATTAAACTTCTTTAATCTAGGGTGTGACAAATCTCTGAAATATAAGTGATTCGTTATTTATAATAAAGCATATATATGACACAATACATTAGGAAAGCATAATTAGTATGACTTGTTTTATTATTATTCCTGGAAATTTTCATCGCGCTTTACTACCACTATGATTTTCAATATTTAGCATATGTATGTAGCAACTTAAAAACTACATTACTAAACAAATGCTACGAAGAAAATTGTTACTGCTTCTAACATGTCTGTACACTCGTACAATATTTCCATCTTTGTTAAAAAGTTTAAAATACCTTAAAGTGACCAAAGTTATATTTTATATTTAAATATTACTTTATAATATTGTGTTAAGGTTCCATGAAAACCCATAATGAAAATTAAAATAAGTGGGTAACTAACCTTCCAACTTAGAACTAAGAGATAAGTGAACATTTTAATTTTAGTATATACATTTTGTCGAAATTTATAGTGGTACCACATATATTATATGGATACAACTTAAAATTATTTATATTATCACCGCGGGATAATATAAATAATTTTATCAAGAAATTATTAATGTGTTTTGTAAATAAATTAATATTTTATAATGGTATTCAAAATTTAAAAAAATTAGATGTAATGCCATAATTGTGTGCGCACAAAGTGACGTACTGCAGAACTTTGTGACAAAGCTTACCAAAATTTTAGCCAAGTCAAAAAACATCTAATTTTCAAATTTTTCTCGAAACATATTTTAATGTCAAAATCTTTACAATAATACTACGTTAACAAATGTGGCACGATATGTTTCCATTATTTCGCATTTTAATTGAATTGTGGTATATGTTATAATAAAAAAACATTATTTTGATAAAATCTAGAAAAATTATTGTTAGTTGAAGTACCGAAATATGTAATACTACTGCGGAACCAGTGATAAATAAAAGTAGGCTTTCAAAACATGCAGTAGCAGGGCGTATTATACGGGAACCTCACCCGACTCCTAGCTTTCCAGTTCATAGTTGAGTGAAGCTAAGATGCATAACGCAATGTTCACGCACATCGAGCATTACAGAATACAGAGGAGAAAGGGTTGATTATTCCAAGAAATGCAAGTGCACACAAGCAAAATGGCGTCACATTCCAGTAACAGAACCGAACGCATTCCACCAATCAGCGCCTGGTACTTACTTCTTAGTCAGCAGCCTAGCCAATAGGTGACATATCGCAGCATGCAGTAACCAATCACACGTTTCCAGAGCCTCGTGCAGACAATAAGCGAGAGGCTACGCCCACACAAAAGCAAACACCACATAGTTTAGCCTCTGTGTATTTCTCTACTCTGTGGCACAGACACGTCTGTTACTGCCACGACCGCACCTTGCCACTAGCCCGTCAGTCAATATGAGGATTGATAATAACTTTGACAATATTTCGAAAATTTATAAATTAGGAAACCAAAATTTAACACTGGCGTCAAGTGTATGTCAATAATATGAAAACTATCGCTTTATAAAAGTTTTTCAGAATACCAGATCCTATACTGTCATAATAATTATAATATTTCAATGGTTTCAAATTACCTGAAAGCATTAAAAAGTGCTGCTTATTATCTTTGCATCGCTTAGTTGACCATGAAATTATTGTTACCTTCAGCAATCCCACATTTTTCAGTCAGTTAGGTATACCGTATGTTGCGTGTGTCGGGTATTTAAATTAGTTAATAAGAACTTTGTAATAAACTGCAATATATGTATTTAATCATAACGCTATAAATTATGGATACATATTAATAAGACCAAAAATTTTAAACTATAAATTAACAGTATCCGTTATCCACATATTAAAATGTGCAAATTAATGCCAACTATAGGTAATTCAGGGCAAAGTGAGCACCATTTGAAACCCTCTCATTTGGAATAATTGTCAGTAAATTTCATTTATTGCAGCCATATACGTTAACTTTCGAGACCGGTGAAATATATACACAGTGTGCATTACTTATATGGCAATATTTATTTTAATAATGATAGAAGTATATCATATTACTGATAGGAAAAATGTAAATATGGCCTTAAAAGTGATTTATTTACCGTGGACAGCCTAAACATATTAGTATAGTGCACACACGTAGTATTTACATGTTTTAATGTAATTGGAATAATTACGCACTATATATACGTAACAAATAAAGTACTGTATAACACTCTATAATTTTTAAATTATGGGTTAGTTATGAATCCCAAAGTATTTGCATAACTGCAAAGTTACGTTAAGATGTTTAGGTTACGTAAGACTAGGAGTTAGTGAAGCTACCTTCGCTGACTACAAAGTATACTTACTGTGTTGTTGAGTTGTTGGACCAACTGCTCAAGCATCTCTGCGTACTGGCGTGACTCATCAAGATTCCTGCCCAGGTCCTGCACCTGCGGCACACGCATACAGTATATACGTAGTTAACATGTCACACTCTTACTATGCCAGCATGACGCCAAGCTTGTCAGCATCTCACCAGTGTACGTGTTGTGCTGATAAGTGACATTTGACTACACCAGCTGTAGTATAGAGAAGCAGTAGAGTGGGAGTTATACTGCACCTGTTACTCTCACTGCCACTAAAATAGATTCATTTTTTGTTAATTTAAACGTATTCTTCTTAAACACTTCAAAATATTCTCTTAATCAAAGAAAACAAGGTCATGAAATCTGATGGTTGCCAAAATATCTGTCCATCCCAATAAACACAGAGTTATAAAAATAATCCAACATATTTAGACATGCATCAGAAATTAAGCATATCTTTGAGTTCTCTGTTCAACAAAGCAATTGTTTTGGTAATTATTGGTAAGTTTTAACAAACCTAATTTTACTAAATATAAATTTTTAAAGAACGTTTTTAAAGTTGTCTAAGAACCGGGTGTCACTGTCACATCCATACGACGTACATCAACTGAACACTATGCTATGCAGTTTATTAAATTTTCTTATAGCACTACAGTAGAATGAATATGATGAGTCTGGGGCAACGGCGTCTGGCTTATGAGCTAGGAGCCGGCCGACGCCATCTTGAAAATACATTTTTTCCTATTTCTCTCTCAAAAATTTAGTTTTTTTTTTCTTGAAATCTGCAATTTTTTTGCATTAAATTTTTCTTCTTCCCTTAAAATTATCGTTTTCCCCTCAAGAATCACCGAGCCCCTCAGTTGTTAAGAACGAGCCCATATTTGCAAAAACAAACAATTGGAAGCAGTTAGGGTTCTCAATTTTACCAATTACCTTGAGACCTATGACATTGACCCTGTGCCCATAACCTTGTAAAACCTTGAAACTGAAAAAATTCGAATAATCTGAAAAAAAAAATTCTAAACACTTCAACAAATTTCAAAAAAATTAAAACAACTTAAATTATATTAAAACATATCTTAAGAAATCATTTTAAGATAATTATGTAGAGTTGCCAGGGTTGGACCCGACCGGCCCTCGACAGGTCGGTTAGTGTCCACCTCGTCTGCCATATTGTATGTCAGTGACCTTGACATTATCCCCAATGACATTTAACTTGAAAAAACCAAAACTCCAAAAAAATTCCCAATAATTGAAAAAATCTAATATATTCTTAACCTAAGTATAAATTACACTCATATAAATTGACTGCCACCTCATATCCAGATGACCTTGACCCAATACTTTGACCTTGAATGACTCTAAACTCAAAAATTCGCAAAATTGTTTTAAAAATCAACAAAAAATTATAAAAATTGAAAATAATTATTTCAAAAATATAAAAATTATAATTAAAACTTTATTAAAAACTTTATCAAAAACTAAAATTTTCAGTGTTTTGGTTTACGGGGGAAGAGGGACTGGAAACGACCAGTCTCCATAATATGTTGTCACCAAACTACCATATTGAATATAAGTAACCTTGAACTTGACCTTTGACCTATATATGTAACCCTGTATCAACTTCTACCCAAACATCACACAATACCCCAAACAATAAAAAGTAAAGAATTTCATAAGTTATAAATAATTATAAAAAATTATTATAAAAATGTATCTAAAACATTACATTTCCGAAGGTTCCCTCAGCACCACATCCATTAGGCGACTGACCCTCACCAATATTTTCATTGGTTAATTAGTTGGTTCCACTCCACTCCCTATATCTATGTTTCTTATTGATTGATTACTTGCGCTCACTTCACTGTGTCACCCCTTCTCCAAAAAGTGTTTTTAATTGTTTATTAATCATGGTCAATCGACCCGACACCAATGTTTCTCATTGGTTAATTAGTCAACAGGCTTCGACCCCCCTCACCGTTGATCATTCTGTCGAATTCCCTCTGCCAACCATATTCATTTTGTCATTTATCGTTCGTTTTCATTATCATAAATCACAAAATGATAGAAATCGCAAAAATCGGGGAGAAAATACAATATTACCACCGACTACCATGCAGGATTCCATTTCGCCAAATCACAATTTCATCACGCTTACTCATTCCTTCTTAGCTGTGCTCCAACCTAATCCATGTGAGCCCTCTTAGTTTCCATCAGTACAACCATCTTTTATAACATTGTAACAATGTATCCTACATACTTATGCTCTATCATTCCACGTCAGCCATCTATGATTTAATCTCTTTAAAATTCCAGAGAGCCTGGCGAAACAAACATTCTCTCATGCTCGCTCATGCAATGTTATCAATCTTTGATTCAGTTTTTTTTGTTGCGTTCCATTGATTTCCTATTATTTCTACTTGATGTTAATCATCGACCATTATATTAGATCTTATTCATGATCTACAATTCCACCACGATTTAGTAGCCTACTGATTACTCGGTCCCCTCAAACCACTTTATTTGATTACATCACTTCTGCAACCATTGACTAACATATGGACTTGTCCTTTAACCATCAAAATTATATATTTAGTTCGTAATTTGTGTTTACTGGAAAAATAACTGTGGTGTATTAAAGCAGGACCGGGCATGTAGATATTTATGTAGGACCTCTCTTCGCCATATACTGTACTGAAGTATGTCTCGCCAGGCTCGACTCAGCCTTCACCCTCCCCTCTCCATGTCTTAGAGTAAAAAAATGTCTAACACTTCAATAGCTTACTTCCAAGACTGCTACATCCAACCTGCTTAGAATGTATTACATTATTAATATGCTCTTTTATGTATGCTTTAGCATATTCCTTTGCTATATTATCAATTATTATGCACATTCAGTGATTAGCCTACACAAGAAATCTTGAAGAATCAACTTTCAAATCACCATTTTTTTTCCACATAATTTTATTAATTTATTATTATCATGATCATTTACAGTATCGGATTGTAGTGACAGATCTGAAAGTCAAAGCTACCTTATTCCCAAATCAGGGAAAGTAGTCATGCTAGGCTAAGGTATATCAGCAATAGCAAGAAATGAAACACATTTGTTTATTCATTGATAACATATTTTTTACGTACATCAAACTAAAAACATTAAAAAAAATCTCGACGTTCTCCATACTATACATGCAGTGTCATTCCACCAACATTCACACTTTTCACATAATTTATATAATCTGCTTATACACTGCTCGATACGGTGTTATGCTATTAAGCACTCCCCCAGAACAAAAAGTTTTTCTTTTAAGGCCTCTACAGCCTCTGGAATGCTATAAAAGTTGTATAGTGCTTAATTTGCAGTCTTGAATGCCCGCCGGTTGATTTCTTCATCCAAAGAATGAGGCTTTTCATAGGTACACTCCAGACAAAAATTACATTTTGCCCTTTAATGAAGATTATTTTAGGCAGAACCTATTCGATATGGTATCACTAATAGCTTGTGCAGGACATTTCTTAAATTCAAGAACTTTTTCTTTACAGTTCTTGATAAGTCTCTTCAGCTTATCACTTCGTTTGAACATATGTTTGCACTCACATTGTTGCATAACACAGGAAGGACCCTTCACTGAAGTGGTTCTTTCGTGAATACGAGCACTTTGGATGAGGTAAATGTCTTGTCACAGTCACAACAACGAAGTCTTGACGAAATCATTGATAACGATACTACTTTAGGTAATGTATTCGAAGAAGTCGATGACATTCCCGAAGAAGTAGATGGTGACACTGCTGTAAGTGACCCATCCGAAGAGACGACGGCACAGCCGGCGTCATACCTGAATAAGTCGATGGCGATGCTTCTTCAAGCATGCCTCTCGAAGAAGTCGATGCAACTGCTGGTACCACTCCCGAAGAAGTCGATGACTTCGTAGGTATCATGTGCGAAGAAGTCGATGGCACTTCCATAGACCCCATTATATTTGGAATATCCGAAGACATCACAGATGCCGAATAAGACTTTGACTCAAACGCGAAGCCGCAAAAGCCAGCCGAGGCGATCCACATTGCACCTCAACCACTGTCGAAACTAACTTCTCAGCTTACACTCAACTCCTTATAATTAACTCATTAGCAACGCTATGACATCATGGTGACATTGTACCAATCATATTACTCCAATAAGAGATTTTGCGGACATAGACCAGCCAATCACATAGTTGCCACGTGATTGCAGCTGGCCAACAGCATGCAGGATCTTAGCTTCGGACATTGAACCGCAATTAGCACCTCACCTAGCACTGCACTTAGCACCGCACTTAGCACAACACAACCCATAAATGACCTACACTAACACACAATGACTCATAATGACTCACAAATTACTAATAAATGATTCACGATGACGCATAAGTGACACACTAATGACATAAATAACACATAAAGGCCCATAAATGACACTTAAAGACCCACAACGACCCACATATTGAACCGTTGGGGGGATATCTAACAGAATGATCAACCCGCTCACATATGCAAATACGAGTGTTAACCTCCTTTCATGAATAAAATATGTAACTTATGTTGCAACAGGAAAACCTAAGACAATGTTGCACCAATTTTAAGAATACATATACATATATACATTATATATGCAAATACACACATTTAAGTTTTTATACACACACACACATGCGCATGAAATCAAATTAAGTTGCGAGAAAACAGGCCACACAATACACAAATAGGGGGAAAAATTTCCAAGTAACAAATCTAAGACAATACACTTCATGCACCGAACAGTGATACATATCTATATTTCCGAATCAAAGCGATATTATACTGTGAAAAAACCTAATAATTTAAGTTGTATTAATCTTGAATCTTCAGAGGAAACATCTATGTTCACAAACCAAAAAACCTGACAATTGAAAACAAAATAAATATAGCCTCTTCCTCTTATTGTTTTTTTTATATTACAGAGTACAGGTCATAACAACATAGATAAATGGCTACTCTAAAATAGTCCCAGTTCATTATTAACCTGCAGACATAAATACGCACTGTGGCAATGTTTCAGCCCACATGCCAGTGTATCACAAAGACACACGAACGAGAAATTTTCGAAAGGTGAGAAGTGAGAGCTAAATCACGTATTATCGGTGTTCATTTTTGCGACAAACTTTGTACAACTCCATCATGCCCAGAAGAGTTCTGATGCTTGCCTGCATTCTTGCACTCTATCAGCCCCTCCGGATGCCGCGAAGATACAAATCTCGTATAATGCAATACTTAAGTGATAGATTAACAAAATAAAATTTAAAAAATACCTATCTTTACTTACATGAGGTTTATAACCCGTGCAAAATTAAAAAAATACCAGGCTGCAGATGAGATTACTCAGAACCAACACCCCTTGTCAAACTAATCTCCAAAATTTAAATACGAGACCAACATAACTTGCGTCAGAAGTCTTTATTTTTATATTAATTATACTTGCAAGTATGTACAAAATGTTAACCAGAAAATTACCGTTTTTTATTGCAATTTTGCATCTCAATTTATACCTACTTCTTCAAATAAGGGAGTTATTTAATTAAGATGAATACATTTTGATACGATTACTACACAAGAGGCGAGGTCTGGTAAGGCAGGAATACGGCCAACTACTATTACTCAAACAATGTTCACAAACAACGGCGACTCGAATGCAACAAATAATAATGCAGGAATCTGCAGAAGTACGTACAATATCTGGGTCTGGCTAACACAGTGGGGTAGAAGCAATTTCATCAACATCTAACGAGAGTAACCCCGCCCAGGATACAAGGGAGAGCCAATAGGAATCACGAATATCGGAGAAGGTGTTTGTGAAGGAGAAGTGTGGTGGAGACGGTGGCTAAGGGCCGGGGTGTCAATCGGCGTCGGTCCTTCCTGAACGGCGTCTCCGAGCGGCGATTGGTGGTAAGTGTCTTACACTAGGGTGAGAGAGCGAGCTCGGAGCCCCTTATATCCTTATCCTCCCATAACAGATTGTCCTTTAAACCTACCTCTACCCCTAGCCCCACTAACTACATCACGCTGTAATTGTTGCATGTTGAATAAGTAATGATCATTCTTAATTAATTAGTTGTACTTAATTAATTGTTCTCCTACTTTCTTTCATGAACTCTATGAACTATATTTCCTTAAGAGGTATAACAATTACCTGTATTTAATTTTAAGACATCCGGGTAGCTAGGAAACATTAACAGTTAATGAGTAATACGGTCACGAGTAATTGAAATTTTCGTTTAATTACGATTTATTGAGGTTTTTTAGGTGTTTTGCGTTTTTTTAAAACAAAATACATTTCTTTTTGCACACAACTACAATTTCCATCACCCATAGTTTTCAAATAAACAGTTATATACGATTTTACGTTGTTGAGTGTCCGCCGTTATGCTGAAGCTCTTGGATACGGGTCAATATTGTACAAATACTTCTTGATGTCTATTACAAACACAGCCCTTCTAGATTTACAAACGAGTAGTTTTACAGTTGATATCTTTGTATTCTTACAAGCATTTGTAAAAGTTACAAACAATTTCTCAATAGAAATTTAAAAAAATATTTTATAGTGTATAGTAGATTGTATCACAAAATTTGTATTATATTTACCATCTTTCTAGACCACTGCGCCCATTGATTAAAATATGGTGTTGATATATATTATTAGTAAAAAATAAGGGGAAAGGTCCCAGCCATCTTAGATTTATCAATTATTGCCATTGGTTTACTTTAAATTTGTTTAACGAACTTTTCGGCATGGTAGAGCATAAATCTTCTTTAAGGTTTATCGTATTACAAAATCTTTATTACCGATATTGAGATTTTTTATCTATAACTGCCAGGAAGTCGTAATTTTTCTTTGTCTGCAATCCCATATGTTACAGAAACCAAGTAACAGTGCGACTTTAGAAAATGTACGAAACTGTGCGCAATATCCTGTTGTTCAGTAAGCCTAATAAAAATATTGTAATGCAGAGAGCTGAGAAAATTCCTTTTATCCGAGATGTCGGGGACATTACCGCCTTCAATTATGCTTGTCACGATTTTTAGGATAGGCATTTTCTTAACTTTACGGGAGAAATGATACTTAACTTTATCTATAAAAAATGTTTCCGCTTCTCGGGCGCTGTTACCACATGTTTAACTTACCTTATCCACGTTTCGCTCGTTTTCCGAAGTCTTACTATCCAGTAGTCTTTGTAGGTCGCCAACCTGCAAATTTTAAACAGGAAGTACAGATTAAAAATCTCACAAACAACAAAATAGATTATACTTTCCCTATAAACGGTTATGGTATAAATAGCATAATTATAATGGATTAAAAGGACTATTTGCGTATTAAAACTTCCTTGTTTTTCGTTGAAACTGATTCAGAGCTATTTAAAGTAGGCAAAACTATTTTTGCACATTTTAATATCGCCTTAAATATAGATATCACCGAGGGAACATTAATGCCATTTAATTCTTCACAGCTGCACAGTTGTCTTGAACATATAGTTTAGCCAGTCTGTTTTTCCTCAATAGTAGATGCAACAATTACTGCCTACCATAACATGTAATATTTCCGGTTTGAATAAACCTAACGTTATTCATAATTACAAACCTTCATCTGGTCTGAACTTTTCTTTCCATGAAACCACAGAGATAAAAGGACATACTCCGGGGTACTCGGTAATTATGGTAAAAAGGATACAGTTAAACACGAATAATACAATAAATATGGGGCAGCGGTACATCACCAAGTATAATTTTCTATTAAACACATGGTGTTTAAAGCAATTGTGCTTACGAATTTTTTTAAAAACAGTTAAACTCTTAAAAACTCAATATATAGTATTTGTGGGAAAATTTTAATGCTAGTAAAAATGTTATAATTTTCAAGCCCCAGTATCGATGTTTCTTTATAAAATACATTTATTGTATTGCTTTCTTTTCTTTTTAAGTTTATAAATTGCAAAATATAAAAGTTAAAGTGAAACTTCCTGACTCTCACATATTAATTATTATATAACGTAGCATATGTTATACAAATACGCCATAAGAAAACAGAAACCTCTTTTTAGTTTGAGAAACACACTAAGTCATTGTTAACAAATATTCTTGAAGCTCTGTTCAATTTCGTTGGTTTCTCTGTCATGTTTATCTTGTAGGTCGTGAATCTGCAAATGTTAAAAACCACAATGAAGCTACTTTAAATTCAAACACAAACAATTTCAATTGCAAACTACACTATGTGCTATCACATTTACAAATAGAAGTATATATATGTCTTCATTAGTTCAGATACACTCCAAAAGGTAATTCATATAACGTGAGTATTTGGGGTTTTGAATAAGTGTGAATGGAATCGTTTCTAGTATTTCCCATGAGATGAACCCATTTCCAGTAGATTTAGTGCTGCCGAAGTCATCTTTGCAACACCATGCAAATACAAGCACATCTAGGGCCAGATTAAAAAGGAAGTAATTTTAAATATTACGTACTAAACAACTTTTTGCCTCAAAATATATACATACACTAAAATGTGAGAAGAAATATGAAAACAGAAGTAGGAAAAAAGTGGAATATAAAAATCATTTTACCATCCGTTGTTCATGAGTGTAATGTAGTTTGTTATTGTTAGACATGTCGATTTTGTTTATTTGTAAAATAAANCGATTTTTTTTATTTGTAAAATAAACGAATGTTAATATGCAGATGCGTGCTCCTCATGACAAATATACATTTCCAGAAATCTCAGAGAACAAGCTAACCTTCCTACACACTTTACATATGTAAACTTCTGACATTAAGAAATTGTAATTACTTAAATATGTCTTTAAAAATTATCTGCACTTGCATGAAAACAGGGTATGAAAAACTACAACATATTCATTTGGACACATTTTAGTTATTTATTATTTGAAGTATTGGATTGTACAGCGATGAAACTTATATAATATATTTTAAAAGCATACTTGGAAAAATATGAAAGATTGTTAAAATATACAACAAACGGAAGCAGTTGTAGTGGTTTAAAAAACTATTAGTTTTTATGTATTCTGATACATGTTCTTTGATATATAATGTATGTTGGTTTGCATGTTCATGATAGACGTCTCGACATGTATAGAATTCAGCAGGCAATTTAAAGTGGCGCGTCCAAGAGAGTGGCATAGTGGCTACACGTGTTCTCTGTTGACTCGCCATTAGTAGCATGGCCCAACTGAAAACACACCTGCTGTTTCGTGTGGTTCCAGGGATGAGAAGGAAATTGAAACTTAATTTGCGCAACGAAGAGGACTACATTATAATGGCACCACATAATGCCAATTGAGTAATAGTTATCTTCATTCCGTAGCAATTTCCATATTTAGACAATGCAATCAGGTGTGATGAGGCAGATGTGTTACACAACCACCTTGCGCCTCTTACTGCCAAGTAGTTATCCATAAATATAAGAAGCCTCTTACTAAACAGGGACAGAAAACGCTGCATTGTTTGTGGTGTTAAGAATTATATGTTTATATCAGTCAAAATGTACATACATTAATTCAGATACCTGTTTCTGGCTAACTAAATGCAATACAATGAGATATTTTATCATTTTATGCAATGTCTCAAGTACTCTTAAAACGTCAAATTTAAGACCAACACATTGATTTACGCAATACGAACCACTTTAGTTCCTTGTTACTGACGTTTTATTATATATGAATTTTCTGTACTTAGCAAATCGCCATTAATAACACAAACACGTGTAGTAAATTAAAAAAATATATTATCAAAATAATGCAAATATATTAAGTCAGCTGCTTGCTTCAGTTTATTGGAAACTAAGCGTGTTGTTAGACTAAGCCAAATAGGGTATAAATGGACGGTTGTTTCAAATTTTTGCTGACTTGCTTGTACCGATAGAAGAGAAACACTTTGCTATCTAGTTACACTCACTGGATTCAATTTAACACAAGAACTGACTGTTTATAATCGCCGATTACTGGAACCACGAAATATAATGTTCCAGATTCTTAAGTACAATGTAAACAGTATACGTTGAAATTGTAATTAAAAAGCGGTGTTCTCGTTTGTCGGATTGACCGTGGACTTGTTATACACAGTCCGCAAGTCTTTCGCCCATGTCTCGCACAAATATGTTACTGGGACTCGATGTGTCAACTCCTATTGTTTAGTTTTAGAACTTGACCATCACACACTTGCAACACAGCACTTCACTTATCCTCTCACGACACAACACAGAACTCACAAAGCTGCAAATTCTTTGGCTAGGTTCAGGAGGAAATTTTGAAAAATCTGGATGTGATAGACGGGTGTTAGTGAGAAGGTAAATATTTGATACGAAATTTATAAACACTATTCTAAAGACGAATACACGTACAGAAAGTTTATAATATATAAAATATATAGATTATTGTCAATGTTTAAATGTGCATGTTTTGAAATATAAACATTTAATTATTTAGGCACGTATAGTTATAGGATAATTTTCCTTTTCTCTGGCTGTACTTATATACTAGATAAGAGCTAAAGGGACTTAGAATGAATTTAAATTCTTTAGTTTGGAAGTAAAGTCTATTTAATTGTATGTGGAACAAACGAATTCGTTAAAGAATATTTTCAATTCACTTT
This sequence comes from Clitarchus hookeri, assembly GCA_002778355.1. NCBI lineage: Eukaryota > Metazoa > Arthropoda > Insecta > Phasmatodea > Phasmatidae > Clitarchus > Clitarchus hookeri. Next base: position 34,503 of record NQII01007931.1, on the reverse strand, counting down.
ATGCAAACGTAAGAAACATAGTTTTGAAAGATAGTTTTCACGAACGAAGAAAAATATAAATAAAGAATATCAACAAATCGAGTACAAAAAAAATTTAAAAAAAGACAGAAATTGGTTTGGGTAATTAGAATTCATTGTAAGCAACATAGAGTGCGCGCTAGTGGCTGTCAAGGCCTAGTCATTCCTCTGTAATAGCACGACTACTTTACGTAATGCCTTCCTGAATTAGATCACAATACAATAGTGATTACGATTTAGATGCTTATTTTATGTAGATATTGTGACATGCCGTATTGTCCAAGGAAATGTACTGAGATGAAAGTAACAGGTGAACGTAAACCGCGAAACTAATGAGATTGCAAAACACAGTGAATGTTACTAAATCCAGGAGCTTGCGAAAACTTGAGCGGGTGTACCACTCATCAAGCTGCAAATAAAGGAAGTTTAACATCGCTTTTATACGAAGTTGGGAAATTACCTACGCATTTGACTCTTTCCTGAGCAAATGTATGGTGGAGGTCTACAATGAATGTATAGGTTAATAAATTACTATTACCGCTTCCTCACTGAACATATACACTGGTATGGTAAATTTTTGAATAATTTCGATGTAAGTTCTTAAGCACTTGTGCACGGATTGTGGCTGCTTGTCTTAGTATTCAGACTATAATTTCCCTTCCGAGTTGTCTTTCTGGCAAAGCAGAGCAACAAATTTCCTTCATAATTTCCTTGGGCAGGCAAACCTCGTGACGCGCCTTTTAATAATCTCGTCTATCTTCTGCTCAGGCGGGCGACAAATCATTTATATTACATGTAAATTTTTGCAATCTGTACATTTTTTTTTCATAAGGTACTCAAAAACGATTCTTCGAGAATATCTAAGCACGTTTTCATACAAAGAGAATTTGGTAGCACCACTTACTCTTTCCTTGCATCTGATGAGCTCACGTGCCGATAATTTAAACTGAAGTCATTATAAAATATTGACATTATCTGAAGACGCACACAACCAACCTGAACGAAAACACCTTTACTCAGTGAATGATCTCTCACAATAGATGCGCAGCAATCAAAGCGGGGAGATAGAAAATATTTTAAACCATAACAGGAAACAACACCATATTTCAACAGCATAGATATGTTACGTCAAAGAATATTTCTAAATAATTTAATAGTATTGCAATTTACATAACTCCATAAGTTATTGCAGGTAAGCATCCTACTTTTAGCTACCTTCTTCCCAAGTAACTAGATTATTATTATGCCAATACTGACACTAGATATATTAGCCTATATGCAGCCACTGTTAAATTTTTATTCCTGATTAAAATAATTTATAAATACAGGTTATAAGACACTTCAATAATCACATATAAATGTGTACTTTTTATTAATATTTTGATACGATGAAGTATTTACGCACAACAAATGATTAAACATCGAAATGATAGGGAAATTTGCTTTACAAACAAATCTAAATTATTAATATTCATGATTTATTTATAAATATTGGCTTGTTTCCTTTCCGTATAGTTTTTATTATAAAGCTGGTTTTTCAGATCTTTGATTTCTTGGGTAAGTGCCTCCACCTTTAAATAACAAATAGAAAACATATTATAATACAAATTAATTGAAAAACTAAAAATACACGATGGGAAAAGTATCTATTATATTTTTAGCGTACACTTGAGGAAATGTTGGGCGCCTCTGTAATTACATACCAAAGAAATATCTATCAAATTACATTTTTAATATTGCTGTGTTTTGCAAGTCGCTGATATAGACGCATACGAATGAAATCAGAATATAAAATAACTAACTGTAAACACTGTAACTGACATTAATTATGTACTATGTTTCCCTACTTATTTTATAATTAAATTTCGTATAATGTGAAATATTTTTATAACTGGCGTTCTTTACAGCCTCTGAGCACCCGCAATGACAAACAAAACAAATACGGCGACTGCCGTAAGTACGCTAATACGTTCAGCAGATAAGCAACTTCATGTATATGCCAACTATAGACCCTCTGTGTACTATACTTGCAATTGGGAGAGCGCCAGTAAGTACGTAGTGACATCACAGGTAGGGCCAAGTACGGGCTTATGCATACTTGGAGAGAAATTCGGACACAGCTTGCATTATCGAGCCATCACTTACGCCCAGTTACGCAGCTCCTTACCGCTCAGTTCAAACAACACAACAGAAATAAACTTAGCTTTTTGCGAGAGTGAAACATAAATAAATGCTAAAGAAGATAACCCATGTCTCCAGGATATTAAACACAAAATACAAAAACCTAATTGGTGTGATTCTAGACTACAGCGATGCAAAACTTTCTAGGAAAACGTTTTGCCAGAATTTTGTATTCTCTAAGAACTATATGTTACACAGAATTTAAGCAGTCAATTTGGCAACACAAATACACTGCTGGTCGAAAAAACTTCCGCTCGCAAGATGCATCGGATGGATCTGAGATTTTAGAGAAGTGATGATTAATATTAGTAATACACATGATCACAAAAAAAAATTGCAACTGAGCCATTAGATATGGATCTGCGGAATGCCGTCCGGTTATAATCAATAGATCATCGCACCTCCTCGCACTGCGATACATGCTGCAACACTGTATGGTATGGAGCCCAGCAGACGCCGGCTGTTGTCCTGGGGCAGACGGGCCAACTATTGTTGGACATTGTGTTCCAAATCCTGGATACTGAGGCACGGCAGCAGTTGGAGTTTCAACTGGTCCCACACATGCTCGACTGGTGACATGTCAGGTGAGCGGCAGGCCAAATTAGTGTTCATAATTTGTACACAAGCAGTTCTGGGCAACCGTGCCATGTGCGGTTGGCTTTATTTTGCTGGAATATCGCACCAGGAATTCCGGCCAGAAAACGGAGCAGATTTTGACCACATAAAACTGGATCATTTATGTTCCACGTAATATAAAGAGAGAGGATCAAACATTTTGGGATTTGGCTCCCTAGGCCAAAATGCCTGCAACGAGGAAACTGTCGCTCGATTGCGAGAATGGGATTGTAGCCTATACCAGGTGCTCTCCACACACGTGCGTGATGATCAGTCCCTATAACTAAGTGGCATTCATCACTAAACACCTCACATTGCCAGTGTGGGGCTATCCACATTGCTCTGGCTTGGCACATTGAAAATGGAGCGCCGTTGTCGCAGAGTTAATAGCAGCACACATAATGAGCGCTGGGGTAGCAGATTCACCTCCGCCAGGTATAAGGAAATGGTCCGTGGACACACAGAAGCACTAACACTGGCCAGTATCGTGAACCTGGTCACCATGGTATCCCTCCGCGCCTAGTGTTCAATCCATCGATCCTCACAACTGGTAGTTGTCCTCGTTCTTCCTCAGACGATTCTCCGTGTGTGCCTTTAAGTACCCAGTGCTTCTAACACCATCGATCAATATGGTCCGAATGATCGACTTGGTGGTCTATGCGGTTATCCGACTGCCCTGAGGACATTTACTCTTCACCCTGTACGCATGCTTGGTAGATTCTGGTGTTTCTCGTGTTAATGCGGCGTCGACTACACGCCGGTGTCTATGACAGCTGGTCTGTGCTTGCAGTGTCACTGCTGGATGTGTGGTCATGTGCATACCAGTCAGTAATCTCGCTATTTACGTCGTTTCATGGTTGTCACATGATATCTTCGTAGAGTGCTGTGTTCATTGTTTGGCTGTTTATTTCAATATGAATGCAACACTGAAGCATGATACTTCAAGTTGGCGAAAAATGTTATGTAATTTTGCTATTTTTTTCTAGATTTACTTTTAATATTATCCTTTAAACTTCTTTTATTGTATTGATCATCAATTTTTGTCCCTCGCTCTCTTGAGGAACTTACCTAAGGTTCGCAGCTTGGCCGGCAGAGTGGAATTGTGTAATGACTTCAAGATTCCCGTGGCGCCATCTCGCGGTAATTTAAATTAGGTACTGCTCTTTCTCCTGTCACTTCCCAGGAAACGTTAATGCGAGATGGTTTAACTTTATTGTTAAGAGGAATAGCGATGAGCGGAGAATTTACTCTTCACTTAAGCGCCTACCTCACATCGGGACATAGAAGTAGTTCAAGTAACACGGAGTATGACTTTTGCAGCTTCCCTTCCTCTGCTGTATTCATTAGGACCTATTGTTGATGGTGAAGAATTCGGTGTACAAGAAAGTCGAGTGGAGTGAAGCCGTTGGCGAAGACACACAAGTATACCGACTGAATTCCTCACACGAAGAATTTTCTAAAAGCAGAATATATGTTGTAAGTTTCCAATTGTAAATACGCTTGCTTTAATATAACTGTGCATGTTAACTTTCTGCACATAAATGATAAACAAGTATGGTAAGGTATCCCATTTTATTGTCATAACTTTGATTGCTAAAGTACTCAAAAAACACGAAATTGAGTGAGAAATATGTTATCGACCAGTGCATTGTTACTAAGGCAACAAGTGCCCTGTGCCTAGAGTGGAAAGAGGGGCTTGATACCGAGATGGAAGTTTGCCCATACGGCATAATTATATACGTGCTAATTTATTGTACAATACCAACTTAAAGCACATTAACTGAGGAGTTCTACTGTAAGTAGGCGTGTGTTTGTGTCCTTTGTATGATGGTTGCGGAGCGCTTCAGGATGTTTTATTTAATATATTCAAAAACTTACTCATGTCAAGTCAGAGTGTTCTGGGCATCAATTTCAGCAATTCGTTATTGCCAATAAAGTCACCCATGGCCAAAAACCTTCACCGCCATTAAGAAAAAATTTATCCAAACGTTTATTTATTGGTGTGCCAATAAATAAACGATAGTAATACAGCGTGTCAATCAGTGTAATGTTCAGTGTAATGTTAGACAATGTTTTGTTTTGACCATCAGTAAAACCATGATATGTTTTAAGGACAGATGGAGGTGTGCCTATCTGGCACAGGTGAAATGTAGAGCACTATAAAGAGAAGATATAATTTATGACCCATAATGTTCAATAATGACTCATAAATAACCATTAAATTACCCATAATGATCCATATTTAATACATAATGACTATTAAATGACATGACACATAATGGCCCCTTAAGTTATCCTTGAAGACACATAATGACCCATATATTAAAGCTTTTTCGTAAGAAGGGTGGGGGAATCTAACAGAATATTCAACCCGCTCACATCTGCAAATACGGGTGTAAACATCCTTTCATGAATAAAATATTTAAGCCTTGTTGCGACAGGAAAAAGGAAAACATTTCTGCACATATTTTATTAATAAATATATATAAACACACGCACATTAAAACAAATTATGGTAACAGATAAATTGACGCCCATTACAGAAATAGGAGAAAAAATTTCCAAGTAACAAACTTACGATAATACACTTCATATCCCTCACAGCGCTATATATTTATATTTCCGAATCAAGGCGTTTTTCCGAGGTGGAAAAAAACCTATGTATTTTAAGTTGTATTAATCTTTAACCTTCAGAGGAAAAGTCTATTTTCACAAACAAAAAATCAGACAATTGAAAAAAATAAATATAATCTTGTCTTGTAATTTTTTTTTTTTTAATTTACACACTTTATATTATCAGAGCTTAATGCCTATTCTAAAAAAGCCCCCAGTTTATTATGTAACTGCAGTGATAAATACGCACGTTGATTATGTTTCGTCCCACGACTGCCAGTGTATATTTTAGCCATACCAACGATACATTTTTGAACATCAGAAGAGAGATCCCAATCACCCATTATCGGTGTTAATTTTTGCGACAATCTTTGCGCTCCTTCATGCCCAGAATGTGTTCTAATGCTTGATAGCATACTTCAGCTCTATCATCACCTCGTGAGGCAATAAAAAAGAAGCAAAATATCGTATAAGCAATAGATTCACAAAAAAAAATTATAAATAATCATGTATACGAACATGAGGTTTTTTACCCATGCAAAATTAAAAAAGTACAAGGCTGCTGGAGAGCTTACTTAGGTCATAAGGGCTACTTCAATCTGTGAAATTATGAAGATTTGGACACATCTTTTAAGGCACCCCATCGAAAACGGCACCCCTTGGCCCATTTTGAAACGATGATCTCTTCCAGGGTGTCACATAAAAGGGGGACTGCAGTGGCTAGAGCTCTCGTTTCCCATCACGAGTATGCGTACAGCATCCTTTCTTTTGTACACACATTTTCGAACAGGAGGTCCAAATAAACACCAGCCTATTTTTCATTTGGCCTCTTCCTCACAATACAACGAAACAAGTGCGATTCCTGCCAGGGTCGCTCACAGATTTTCGCGATTACATCCCTCATTAACATTCCTTCTTCATTTTGTTTGTTTGTAAAATAAAACTCGGCCGGATTAAAATGCCCGACGAAGAAATAATAATTCGCATTGAACTATATTCCCGTCACCCACTTTCTCGTTCAATTTTTCTCCAAAACAAATCTTTGCATTCGATTTTATACACCACTGAAATATAAAGTTTTTCAGTATAGCAGTAGGATACGGTTCAATAAATTATAATTGCACAACTTAGAGAACATAAATAAATTATCCTTCTTTTCAACGATATCAATCTTTGCTTTTCTCTAATGTTTGCAAATGATGGATAGTACACAATGGCTTCATTCGAAATAGAACCCTTCCTTAAGTTTATCGAGTTCTTTAGTGTGCAAGTGAATAAAATATCTGAGTCTATCAACAAATTATTTGGGTATTTAAGAAATATGGAATCGGTGTTCTTGTCTTCATGTCACTTTTTTCAGCATAACCAGTGATGAGATGTGTGACGTCATAAAAATATCGCTACAGATTCACCGACAGCATTAACTTTATTATCGAATGCAGGCCCTTCCCTTTTACGCAACTGTTTAAGCTAGAACTAAATCCCATTTAATCCAAAGAAACATACAAAAAATCACTCAGATGTGACTTATAACCTGTATTATTTACGGAATAATCACAACACACATGACGCAACGTCGTTTCGATTGTGATTATCAGGGAAATTGACGAGGGAGCATGTCAGGCAAAAATATCCTGCCTTTAACCTTGATATGAATCGACACGGAAAATATCCGTTAAAATACAACTGCCATTGATACCAAGCACTATGGAATAACACAACATTGAATGCTTACGAAAAAATCTAATATGAAAACCTTACTGCCTGGTATAAGAGAGTTCAAGATCAGATCACGAATATAAGATTGTAAATAAGCATCAACTTTGTTTTGAACCATGGCGATTACGTCAGACACATCCTGATGTTTGCTAATAATACCTTGCGCCCTTGGATGAAAACGAGCCCATGCCTACGCAAGTAAAAGTTCTCATCATCAGTCCTTCGCCAGATATAAAGTAATTGTTTATTCCATTAAAATGAGGAGCAATAAAAGAAAGCCCTATTCCCGATGCATAAATATTTACAAGTTTTTTTTTATAACACTGCGATAATCTCCATTCCAAAGAACCACGAAATGTAGAGGAGGATATCAGACATCCTTTCTCTTATGATTGTTATGCACCGACACAGGACCGGACACGCTCAATACTTCACACACTTCTCTCGACAACAGTGGCACAGCTACCAGAGAGCACGCCTCCCAACAAAGAGACCTAGGTTCGATTCCCGGTGGGGGTCATACCTGTATTTTCGTGCATGTGGGAAACGTGATTGATGCCGTTGCCAACAGTATCACCCGTGATGGACTTGGCGATGTTCGGCAGATTTTCTCGGGACACTTCACCTTCTTCACCGACCTAAACGTCCTGAACCATTACAGCTGCTAAGCTCTCTCTCAACTAAAATCACATTGTTTCGCCTGAAAAAAATGTACTGGTGCAGGTGGGCGGGTCATGTCGCCCATTACGATATTTTCGTGCTTTAAGAAAATTATTGCTTAATACCAATGTTAATAAATGCAGATCAGTGAGGAAGAGGAACCGACGTGTGAAAATATTTTCTTTTTATGAATTCAGCTGTCAGAAACGTAGTTCAACACACAAGTTTTCCTGCAAAATACACTGGAGAGTAAAAACTGGCGTAGGCGTAAGTATCAGAGTAACGCGACGCGGTTGGCAGCGCCTATATAAGACAACAAGCGTGTGGCAAAGTTACTAGATCGGTTACTGCTGCTACAATGGCAGGTTATCATGATTTCAGTGAGTTTGAATGTGGTGTTATAGTCAGCGCACGAGAGATGGGACATATCATCTCCAAGGTAGCGATAAAATTTGGATTTTCACGTACGACCATTTCACGAGTGTACCGTGAATATCGGGAAAGCGGTAAGAAAAAAAATTAAATCTTCGACATCGCTGCGGCCAAAAAAAGATCGTGAACGAACGGGACAAACGACGACTGACGAGAATCATTATTCCTGACAGACGTGCAAAACTTTCTCAAATTGGCACAGATTTCAATGCTGGGGCATCATTAAGTGCCAGCCTGCGAACTATTAAACGGACCATCATTGATATGGGCTTTCGGAGCCGAAGTCCCACTCGTGTACCGTTGTTGACTGCACGCACGANTTTACGCTTCGCCTGGGCCCGCCAACACCGCTATTGGACTGTTGAAGACTGTAAACACGTTGCCTGGTCTGACTAGTCTCGTTTCCAATTGTATCAGGTAGATGACGTATACGGGTATGGAGACATCCTCATGAATCCATGGACCATACATGTCAACAGGGGACTGTTCAAGCTGGTGGAGGCTCTGTCATGGTATGGGGCGTGTACAGTTGGCGTGAAATGGAAACCCTGATACGTCTAGATACGACTCTGACAGGGACAGATATGTAAGCATCCTGTCCGATCACCTGCACCCATTATTGTCCAATGTGCATTCTGACGGACGTGGTCACTTCCAGCAGGACAATGCGACACCCCACACGTCGAGAGTTGCTACCGAGTGGCTCCAGGAACACTCTTCTGACTTAAGACTCTTCCATTGGTCACCAAAATCACCATACATGAACATTATTGAGCATATCTGGGATGCCTTGCAACGTGCTGTTCTGAACAGATATCCACCGCCTCGCACTCCTATGGATTTGTGGACTGCCTGCAGGATTCATGGTGTAAAGTGCCTCCTGCATACCTTCAGACATTAATAGAGTCCATGCCACATCGTATTGCGGCACTTTATCGTGCTCGCGGGGGCCCTACACGATAATAGGCAGGTGTACCAATTTTTTTGGCTCTACATTGAGGTTCTAGGAATTTGTCGGCTGAGAATAGAAAAAACGAAATTGTTTTTACACGTCGGTTACTTTTCGTCAGTGATCTGATTTTATAAAAATTGGTAATTAGCTGCTTTCTTAAAGCACAAAAACATCGTAGTGGGCGGCCCACACACACACACCATTACGGTGTTTTCAGGGGACACCATGTGTTTTGAGTTGAGAGAGAGAGAGCTTAGCAGCTAAAATGGGTGAGGACGTTTAGTTCGGTGAATAAGGTGAAGTGTCCCTAGAAAATCTGCGTGAAATCGCCAAATCCATCACGGCTGATACTGTTGGCAATAGCATCAATCACGTTTCCCACATGCGCGATAATACAGGTGCGACCCCCGCCTAGCTCGCCTTGATGGGAGGCGTGCGCTCTGGTAGCTGTGCAACTGTTGTCGAAAGGATGGTGTGAAGAATTAAGCATGTTTGGTCCTTTGTTGGTTGGGAAATTATTTCCACCACCATGTTTCGAGATTATCTGGGATTGTGATGATTGCAGTGTTCTCAGAAAATTTGTAAATTATTTTGTATCAGGAATACGCTTTGCATTTATTGCTGCCTTCATTTTAATGGAATAATAATTACTTTATCTCTGGTAAAGGACTGTGGTGAGATGTTGAGAACTTATAGTTGTGAAAGCATGAGATTGTTTTCACACCTAGGGCGCAAGGCTTTATTAACAAACATGAGTATGTGTCTGAATGAAATCGAAATGTTTCAAAACCGAGTTCATGCTTAATTACAATAATATGTTCATGATCTGAACAATATCTTCGATATACCCGGCAGTAAGATTTTCATATTACATTTTTCCATAAACATTTAAAGTGATGTTGTTCCATAGAGCTTGGTATATAAAGCAGTAGTACTTCAACGATTATTTCCAGAGTCGATACATATCACGGTTTATGAAAGGCTATTTTTGGTTGACATGCTCCCTCTTCAATGGCCCTGCTAATCACAATCGAAGCGATGCTAGTTTGGAACCTTACATGCAGGACTTATTTTAACACTTAGTTAATGGTGCCTGCTACACTCAAAAATTACTAACCTCAAGTTGTAGACGATGAATAGTGACACTAAAGTGAGGTATGAGTTTCGCAGTTTGATTACCATTCCGGGTTTTCTAACTTTTTTAGTGATGTATGTCCGCGAATTTCTGATGCTGAGAAGTGTTCATACGCGGCACTAATGCATTTTTTAATTTTTATCTATGGAGAAGCATGCTGAAACGATATGAGCTCACAATCCAAAACCATAAATAATACATAATTTTCCTTCGACTTATAAAGGAGATTAGACAGTTTTCGAAAAAATGTGGGAATGTTTAGAAACGTGCATGTGTTTTATTTTATATACATATAATTGTATGAAAAAAAGAAGTCGGATTAAAGAATTGATAGCGTAACAACATGGAGCGATGGAAACACGCAAAGTAAAAAAATGGTCTGAAACCAAATTATGGAATAGTGTTGCCCTAAGCGAAAAACAATTTTAGTAATATTAATTCTACTCCCCAAAGTGGGTATTAAGGGAGCTGTGTACCCCTATAAAATCGCTCATATATATAGCCATTACCTCTTTTGTGGTTTGCCTACCTGGTATTCAACATATCTTCTGTTTTGAATGATCAACATGAATTATCTCACAAATGGTTCACCCGAGTATGTTCCGACAAGACGACGTTTTTGTTAAATCAGATGTGCTAACTCACAGGATGTATTTATAAATTACGTAGAACCAATTGTTAACGAATTTTGGTGGAAGATTAGGTTGCCAACAGCCGTTTCCAAAAAGAAGGGGAAAATTTATTATCAACCACGTTTATATAAAACACAATTCACAGATTTGTTGCTTCACAAGTCTTTTATAATATTTAGGCTTAAGGCTGGTGCTCACCGAAATAATAATTATTTTATATTCGTGGAAGTAAATTACAGGTACTAGCTCCTGGTATTACAAATGTTACATTCCGTAGTTTTTGCACCATTCCATGTTACAATTACGAAGTTTTGTGATTTTGAGACTTACAGATAAAAAAAACGTAAACACAGACTCAAAAATTAACAAGAGTGATTTATGTAGACGCAATTTTTAATTAATTTTAATATATTGTCAGCAAAATTAATTTAACAAAATGTTATAGACAGCTACAGATAAAAAAATTCTATACTGTCCCTATTTTTAACAATATTTGCAAATTGCAAAAATATTCCTAAGCGTTATTAGACAGATATATTTAAGTTTCACAAAGTATGTTATTTAATTAGGGCTTGTTTCAATATGGCTAATTATTTATTTTTTATTTGTTACGAGTCCTAAAAGCACTAAAATCATTGTTTTGACATATCTTTTGAAAACAAATGTGTTGTCTGAATATTGTTTTGTGGACGAAATAGTACTATTGCGTACGAATATAAAAACAAAGGTTTTTTGGTGCCCGGCAGTTTTTAATGCATGGTGAACTTACTCTCCTCGAGTAATAAAACCGTTAATCATTTGTCTGTTATTTCGGTGACGTCAGTCCAAGGAAAAACTAAAGTATTCTTAATAGCGGTAAACTTTGTTGGCTAAAGGTGATATCATATTGCATATTTCAGCTGTTGCTTTGAAATTAACACAAAAAACTCTTTTATGCATTTCTGCAATCGTAGAACAATATTATTTGACTATTCTGTTTACAAGTTCTGACTTATCAAACATGATTGTTTTGTTTCGTCTAGCAGAATTTTAATAGTGCAAATTGAATAATACGTCATGTATTTATTCATTGTAAAAACGAAGGAAATCATAAAAAATAGTCAATGTAATATGATGCTCTATGACTACAATATTGCGCTGCATATATTAACGATAATGTTAACTTAAAATAAACGTAAATATCATATTGTTAGTCATATTTATTATACTAATAATAAACGTACCTTTTCCAAATTCTGTTCACTCTCTCTGGATTTTGCAACATATTTCACTTGCAGATCATTCAGCTACAAACATAGACAACAAAAAACAACACAAATAAATAACTTCGAAAATTAAATATTAATTTTATTATATTTTGATAATTTGTTATTTTGCAGATGAACATAAAACTTGCAAATACATTTAAAAATGTGATTTTTATTGCTGCCTCCTTTAAATAATATATAGGCCCTATATTAAATTCAAGGTTTAAATAGCAAAGACTTATTCCTGCAGTAAAATATTTGGTGTTTTAAATATCAAAGGATCTGAATTTGGGTCTCAGGTAACGTATGGCAAGAAATTTTGTTACACAAATTTATTTCAGTACACGATTGCCAGTTTGAACAGCAGAAGAAGGGTATTACAAGTAGACATACAAATGAAGGTATAAAAAGTGGAATGTACAGTGTCAAACACCAATACATTGATAATGCTATGTTCTATTTAATTTCCCCATGTGTTGCAGTCTAGTTCTCGGCTACTAGCACTTGTGTAGCTGATGTTACCGTCCGGAATTTATAAGGAGTACAGCTTCATGGTCTAACACTTCTTGCAATATATATCTTCACTCACTGGTCACCTCAGATAAAACAAATTCAATCTCGTTTCGGAACAATCAAAAAGCAGATGAGAAAACAGCGGGAGATATTATTTCCAGATAAGATGAATGAGGACATGCAGAAAAATACATAATACTAGCATAACACAACATATTTCTGACAAATAAAAAATTTATTTTTTATTTTATTATCTATATGTGTGGGAAAAGAGATTTATATATAAATATCACATGCGAAATTTATATGGAAGATGTTTAAAAGGCAACAAAAATATGCACGAATATAATTTTGTACCCTTGTGGAATGAAGTGCTAAGAACTTAGAAGGACCCGTAGAAATTAAATGATACTGGACACCTTAACTTACGCCGTTACAGATAATTCAAACAGAAATTAAGGGAATAAAATCCAAATAACTAGTGTCAAATGTAACACTCTAAAAAATTATTTGTACCTTTACAAGAAAAATCTTTGGAAACCCAGTTACCAGGAAATTCCTTTTTAAAAATTCAAACAGTTTTCTTGTAAAATCTGCAATATATATATTTGTAATATTACAAATTCTAGCCTTGCATTACCTATAACTTACATTATTGAGAACTTTACATAATTTATTTGTATTCTTGTAGAAATAAATGTGGTAAATTTTTAACAGCGAATAATAACAATAACCATTCAAAATAGAATTTATAAAAAAAACTTTCCCAGCACAGTGACTAGAACCCACACCCCTTGTCTAACTAATTCACAACCTCAACCACATGACCAACTTAACTTGCTTCTGCAGATTTATTTGTATATATTTTATATAACTGCAAGTTGTACAAAATGTTAACCAGAACATTACCGTTTCTGTCGCAGTTATGTAACTCTATTTATTCCTACTTCTTCAAATAAGGAAGTAATATTATTAATAATAATACATTTTGTTACAATTACTACACAAAAAGCGAGGCTGGGTAAGGCAGGAATGCGGCCAACTACTATTATTAAAACAATGTTCATAAAAAACGCCGACTCTAATGCAACAACCGAGAATGCAGGAATATGCAGAAGTATGTACAATATCAAGGTCTTGTAAACACAGTGTGTTAGTGGCAATTTCATCAATATCTAACGGCAGTAACCCCGACCAGGATACAAGGGAGACCCAATAGGAATCAAGGATATCGGAGAAGGTGAGCGTGATGGAGAAGTGTGTTGGAGACGGCGGCTAAGGGCCGGGGTGTCAGTCGGCGTCGGTCCTCCCTGAACGGCGTCTCCGAGCGGCGATTGGTGGTAAGTGTCTTACACTAGGGTGAGAGAGCGAGCCCGGAGCCCCTTATATCCTTGTCCTCCCATAACAGATTGTCATTCACACCGACATCCATCCCTAGCCCCACTAACTACATCACGCTTTAATTATTGCCAGTTGAATCAGTAATGTTCTTCTTTAATTAATTTGTTGTACTAAATTACTTATTCTCCAACTTCCTTTCATGAACTGCGTGAACTATATTTCCTTATATAAGCATTAAAATTTACTGTATTTATTTTTAAGAGTTCCGTGTAGCTAGGAAAAACTAACAGTTAATGAGTAATATGGTCACGATTGATTGAAATTTTCGTTTTATTATCACTATTTGAATCATTTTGGGCGTTTTACGTTATTTAAATTTAGAGTATATATTAATTTTTGCACGAAACTTTACATTACAACACCCATAGTTTTCACACAAATATCTGTATATGGTTTTACTGTGTTGAGTGTCCGCCGTAATGCTGAAGCTCGTTAATACGGTCAATACTCTACAAACAATTCTTGACGTCTATTACGAACCCAGCCCTTGTAGTTTTACAAACGAGCAGTTTTAAAAGAGAAATTCTTGTATTGTTATAAGCATTTGTAAAAAATACAGACAATTTCTCATTAAAAATTACAAAAATTATTTACAGTGTATAGCAGATTTTATTACAAAATTTGTATTTTATATACTGCCTCACTACACCACTGCGGCGGTTGAAAAAAATGTAGGATATAATCATATTAGGAGTTACAATTAAGTGGGATAGTTCCCCGCCACTTTGAATTTACCCAAATTTGCTCTAAGTTTACTTTAAATTAGTTTAAGAGTTTCCTCGGCACGGTACAGTATATTTCTTCTTTAATGTTTATCGAATTGTTACTTATATATTACTGATATTGAGTTTCATAATTTATAACTGCCAGGAAGACGTGATTTTTCTTTGCCTGCAATCCCATATGTTACGGAAACCAAGTAACAGCGACTTTAGAAAATGTAAGCAGCTGTGCGCAATATCCTGTTGATCTGTAAACCTAATAAAACCTTGTAATCCAGATAGCTGAGAAAATTCCCTTTATCATTTCCGCCTTAAATTATATTAGTTACCATTTTCAGGACAGGCATTCTCTTAACTTATAAAATAAAAGTAAACACAGGCACAAAACGTATCAAGAGTTATTTAAATAGAGGTAATTTTTAATTAATTTAAGATATCCTCAGCAAAATTTATTTTACAAAAAGTTAAGGACTGCTACGGATAAAAAATATTAAAAATTTTCCTTATTTTAAACAATATTTGAAAATTGCAAAAATTTTCCTAAGCGTGATTAGACTTATTTTTTAAAGTTTCACATAGTGTGTTACTTGAACAAGAATTATTTTAATAAACCAAATTATTTAATTTTTATTTTTTACGAGTCTTCAAATTACTAAAATTATTGTTTTGGCATATCGTTTCAATAAAAATATGTAGTCTGAATAATTTTTGCTTGACTAAATAGTACTAAGTATTAGAATTGCATACGATTATAAAAACTAATTTTTTTTACCCAGCAATTTTTAATGCACGGTGAACTTACTCTCCTCGAGCAAGAAAAATGTTATTTGCCTGGCTGCTAATTCGGTGACGTCAGCCCAAGGAAACGCTAAAGTATGGGCAACCTATGTTGGCTTAAGGTGATAGCTATTTGCGTATTTCAGTTGTTGCTTTGAAATTTAATCACAAAACTCTTTTATACATCACTGCAACAGTGGAAATATCTGATGTGACTTTTCTGTTTTCAACTTCTGACTTATCAAACATGATTGTTTCTTTTCGTTTAGACGGGTTTTAATAATGCAGATTGAATAATATATCATATACTTAATCATTATAAAAACGAAGGAAATCATAAATATTTATTCCGCATCATATAATGCTCCATGGCTACAATATTTCGCTCCATATATTAACGATAACGTTAACTTTAAATAAACTTAAATATCATTATTTTAGTTATATTTATGATACTAGTAATAAACGTACCTTTTCCAAATTCTGTTCACTCTCTCTGGATTTTGCCTCAAATTTCACTTGCAGATCATTCAGCTACAAAAATATACAACAGAAAACAACAAAAATAAATTGTTTCAAATATAAACCTTACCAATTTTATAATTTTTTTATACTTTGTTATTTAACAGATGAACAGAAAACTTGCAAATATATTTAATAACATTAGTTATATTGCTGTCTCCTATAAATAAAGTAAATATTAATTTCAATTTTTAAATACCAAAGAATTATTCCTTTGGTTATATATTTAGTGTTTTAAATAAAAAATAATCTGAATTTGGGTCTCAGGTAACGTATGGTCAGGAATTTTGTTACACATTTTTTATTCATTACACGATTGCCAGTTAAAGCGGCAGACGAAAAGTATTACAAGTACACATACAAATGAAAGTATTAATGTGGAATGTACAGTGCCGAACACTGAAACATTGGTATTGTTATTTCTCACTTTTTTCCCATCTGTTGCAGTTTAGTTCTCTGCACTAGCGCTTGTGTAGCGGCTGTTACCCTCCGGAACTCATTAGGAGTACAGCTTCATGGTCTAACATTTCTTGCAAAATATACTTTCACTCGCTGGCCACCTCAGATAAAAAAAATTTAATCTCGTTTCGAAACGAGCCAAAAACAGATGAGAAAACAGCGGCAGTTATTAGTTACAGTTTACATGAATTACGACGTGCAGAATAATACATTAACCTAGAATGACACAACAAATTTCTGACAGATGAAAAAATAATTTTTTATTTATATGTGATATGCAATATTTATATGGAAAATGTTTAAAAGGCAACAAAAATATGCACAAATTGAATTTTGTAGCCATGTGGAATGAAGTTGAAGAACTTAGACGGAGCCGTGAGTTAATGTGTTATTGTGAATGGAAATGTTGCGGAGTGGCCAAGTAAAAGGCCAAAAATGGTGGAAAATTAAAAGTTGTAATGGACGCGAAAGTTGCTGGTAAGGAACATGCAATCCTTGTGAGTAATATAGTCCCACAGCGTGCAACGGGAGAAGTCTGCAGGTTTGTAAGTTATTCATTTCCTTTACGGCCCATTCGACAATGACGCGGACGCGAATACAATTATCAGATAAATGTGATACCTCCCACTGCTGTAGTGTCTCACCATGTCTATAACCTCAAAATGCACGTGGTAAAAAAACACAATTGGAGATTATTTGCAGCCATGTACGTTTGTTATGCAGAGATAACATAGTTATGGTGATGTCTAGTGACGTTAATAGCATCCAATGTTATTGACCAAGGTTTGTTATGTTGCCCCGCATTATAAAACGAGCACACAGGCGGCAATTCGTGTCTTCCTTATGTTTTCGCATTCCGCATATATGATCTTACACTTCCTTGTCATTGTAGAATGGTGCTATTACTCTTTACGTTATTGTTAATATTACCTGTTACGTAGCTTGTGATACATTATTAAGACAGCAATAATATATTTCATAATATCAGATAGCATCAGCGACAAACGTATTTGATAAAAACCTGGTTTGTAATGTTCTGTTGCCAAGTGCTCCAGGCAACAATCTTTTGTTGCAATTGGGGAGGAAGCTAGACACACATTACAGAATAACCTCAACGAAACGGCTTCCAGAAAGGATCAATATTCTCATCTGTCAGGATTAATCGTGGTGCACGAAATCACGCAGCATCATCCACGGACCCAGGATTTTGAAATGGAGGAGGACCATACAGCGTCGTACAGTTACGATATCCGTATGCACGGGAGGGACGTCAAGGTATGTCGAAATACTTCCTTTATTCTTCACAGTATTTCAAAGACAGACTCACAAGACTGCCAAATAATCTGATAAAGGAAGGGGTTGCTCCCGAAGACAAACGCGGAAAACACGACAACGGGCCGAATAAAACGCCTGCACCAGTTGTTTCTATGATTGAACATGACGTTAAACCATATCCCGCCAGGAAGTATCACTACTCTTTGCGAGATAATCCGGACCGCCGTTATTTACCAGAAGTTCTAACTGTCAAGGATATGAATGCAGAGTTTCTCAGTTTGTATCACATTATTTTTACCTACAAAACCTATTGTGCTATTTTTAATACGTTCTATATAAACATAGTTTATCCTAGATAAGATACATTCGCAATTTGCGATTCCTTGAAAAAAAATCTTAATGCTGCTGAAACTGACAGAGANTTTATCCTAGATAAGATACATTCGCAATTTGCGATTCCTTGAAAAAAAATCTTAATGCTGCTGAAACTGACAGAGAAACAATCGTGCACTTGAGAAAATCCGAGGCGTTCTTGAATGACAAAAGTGGTATAGTTTGCAAGCAAAGCACACCTTCTAACGTTGTATACTATTCACGACAATTGTGGTTCGTTGTATCTGGAATACATTATTTGGAGGATAACAACGTCACCATATACATATATTGGGAACACGAGGTTAGGAAGGACTTAACCAAGTTACGTATATGATTCTCCATCACATCAACAACATTTCGGTCAATCATTGTAAGGAAGAACTTGTTTTGATAAGTGACGGTTTTCCTGGTCAACATAAACAATGGCTTACTTCTTGTATTTTTTGGTTCACGTTTTGCAAATATTTGAAAGAGTGATTTTCTTGTTCCCATTTCGTGGCCACTCCTACAGTCCTAATGATAAATTCTTTTAGTTGATCTCGGAACATAAATAACACTACGACAGCTGAAATGCCAAGAACGTGGGACTAGAAGATACTTACAGCTCGTGCTAGTAACTCATCATGACTTCAAACCTGTTAAGTAGAGCAGTGACAGCATGTTCATGAAAACTCCTAAGCCACCTTTCAAGCTACAAGCAGTGTGTGACTTGCAAGTCTCTCGTGATTATTCTTGTGTCAAATTGAGGCACTCCTATAATGGACTCTGTAATTGTCATAAGATAACTGCGAAGAAGTTTCGTATGCCTACAGAAATGAACCTTCCTCCTGCTTATGATTAAGCTCCTTGACTCAAAGAGGTTAAGATTCGAGACTTGAGAATCCTCATCCAATATTCGGAAGACCCCAACAGCCGTACTTATTATGAGGCCCTCTTGGGAAAACTGCAATCGCGTATTGGAGCTGACAATGTAACATACATCGATACTGACAATGATGACAACAGCGATGGTTGTCAGGCTTAGATGCGTTCTCCGAACTAAAACAGATGTCTAGTTATAAATGATTCAACATTTATTCCTGATAGTTTTGTGTATTATAATACATCCGGCGTATTTTATTGATATGTTATTGGTTTTTTTAATGTTATAAAATACAGTTAAAAAAATTTACATTGGTATACAGTTTTGAGTAATAACACTTGCCTATGTTCACGCTTACAAGAATATATTTTTGACTAGTCTTATATTTCGTAGAATTCTGGCACAGGCCCGATTAACCAAACAAATTTCTCCCACTCCAGCGAAACATCACATGCTTAAACCAAAATCACGCTAGCGATATAATTCTTGATGTTAAATGAAAAGGTAAAAAAATTAATGATAATTTACAAGCATAGCATAACGAAGCTATGTTTGTTTTCGTGTTCTGTGAACAGCTAGTAAAAACTGATTTGTTGGACATTTGTAATAAACCCCTCAATTATCATGATTGACTACCTCCAGAAAGGTTGTTTTTTTTTTGCAAAATGTAATTGTAAATTACTTCTTTATTGAGAATGAAAATATTCTTCAAATTCTAATTAAAAATGGACTATCATATAAAATTTTAAAACCCTTTTAATAGTTAAATATGAGCAAAATATTTTTTATTGTTAGTAATTTGATGCTTCCTTCTTTCATACGAAACAAATCGTACTTTATTGTCAATTGTGGTAGCGACTGTGATTATTTCCATTGTACTCTGTCTGACTGATGTACAGTACAGTCAGGTGCAGTGCTCCAGTGGACAATCTACTTCTCCCTTCAAGACGTAGGGAATAAATACCACTTGAAACACCTGGCTCATTTTAATGGTGCCATAGAGGTTGTTTTACTGACAAAACACAATACTTATTAACAAGTCTACATTTTTTTTGATAAAAACACTTTTAATTTATTGAATAAAATAAGCCAACAGCGAGATTCGAACCTGCAAACTTCAGCACGACAGTTACACATCTCGCTACTTGAGCTGCCGCATAGTTTGCCAACCTCGCCATGCCGTGTGGTATTAATTGTAACTGCGGTCTCTGCCTTGTTTCTCAGAGTTTCAATATTGTTTACTATATTTAAAGACTGGTAATCCATAAACTTGCAACTTCAACTATAATGACACTTTAAATTATTTTAGAAAGCACTTATTTAGATTGATTCAATTTATCACATCTACAGTTTTGCAACCGAATTGCACATTTCGTTATAGCCAGTGTAAACATCCGAAAACCCGCAGCTGCACTGTTTGCCCAGAGTGGTGCAGAACAACCCACCGTTGTGAACAAAATACCCCTGTATCCAAGCGATACTGCCCAACAATTCGTGCTTCTCACCTTTCTTGCAATAGAAGCTGCAGAAAGGAGAAACTGGAATTTGATCTGCCACTCCAAGCACGCTGTCAGCCTCTAGTATGACCAAAAATGGTGGACGATAATAATCATAAATTATAGTGCCATAGGGAAACCAAATAATTATATCACAATACCTTACTTCATATTTTCACCACTCTCATATCTACTACAGGTGGAGTGGCCAGTCGTAATTACGTGTTGAATAACACCCCCTTCTCCATCCACACACACACATGCTGTTTTTATATTTCTAATAAAATTAGACCTATCACCTCTGTGCGCCTGTTCGAGGCAGGTGTTAAATGTAATTCTCTGGGATGTAATGTATCACACCATTTTAGCACAACGTTTGTTTATGATTCCTGGGAAATATGCATTATCCTAATAGCTGATGAAATATTCACGGTCATAAAGGAATGTCAGTTCCCTCCTACCACATCCCGGGTTCTTTTCCACAGTAAACTACCGTTTTGTTCTCTTCTTTAGGTACATTATATGTCTGTGATTTCTTAGGTATCTGTCACTGTATTTAAAGAACAAGCATTAATATCCATTTTGAATTTTTACACTCTATATATTTTGGAAATATACCTAATTTTATATTTCCATATATCTGACGTGAATATTAGAAACATAGGCCTAAAACATAAAAAACAGAAAAAAGTAATACATACATTGAATTAATTGTGCTAAAATACCTATCTAGTTCATGAAAACAATATATATTTAATTGGTCATCTCGTTTTCTAGCTTTTGCAAATGCACCAAAATATTTTAATTAAAATATAAAAAAATATTATAGATTATTTTTCTTTTTGTGCCGAATAATTTTCTATTTCTATCTAAAATTACCGAAGGAAAAAAGGATTATAAGATCACTTTCCTGTATGTGAATGTGTGTGTTTATTGGTGTGTACGTTGGTGTGTACAATGGTGTGTACAATGGTTTGTATGGGTGTGTACATTGATGTGTGCATTGGTGTGTGTGTCCCTAAACCATTTGAACGCGGACACCAAATTTCACTAAACACGGTGCATTTGTAATACTTAGTAAGTATATCCGATTTTTATAGTCATCGATCACGCAAAACTCATACTTTCAAAATGGCGGACCATTAAAATTTAAGGAGCTATATCATTATTCAGGGAACGTTCAAAATATACACCCAAATTTCATGTGTTTATAGTGAAATATGTAGGTATTGAATTTTTAAATGGATATTGTTTTTGATCAGACAATTTGGAAGACAGCTTTACATAAATAACTATAGCTCTTACTATATATTTCCAGAAACCCTTTACCGATTCTCGTCACATTTGGCACGTAAATAATATTATGGTATGCCATGTAACCATATGTAACATAAATCGATAAGGAACTTTTTTCGAAAATGCAACCATACGGCTATTTTATCTTAATGTGTTAAATCGTCGAAACCATATAATCAACCTCAACTTAATATTGTATGCTAACAGAATACAATTATATAATGTGTCTACACGAAGTCTACAGTCAGCCATTCTGTATAATAAAGACACATTAAAAAGTGAATTTGTCAAATGTTCAGAGAAATACAGTAGAAAGAACTTCGTTTGGCAAACAAGTGGTACCACAGCATGCCATGTAAGTTAATATGATTATAGTTGGTCAGAATCCTATTTTAAAAACCGCAGCAATTTAAATATTATTGCTACGAAACTGCTAAACTAATTTTAACTCAACTTTGCATGCTGTCAACATATATTACTACCAACAAATAACAATTTACAGAGCTTAAGTTATATCCCATTTTGTAAGATAACCATGCATTTAAAATTAATTTTTGCGTTATATATAGGAAAACAACCAAGCCATTGCTATCAAATTTGGCGAAGATGTTGTACTATCATAGGCCATACTATCATAGGCCATATTAATTTATTTATTTAAAGTGGCCCGGACAGCCATTATCAAAATGGCTACTAAATAAATATTTTAGCTAAGTATGTTATATGAACGAAGCCATGTGAACTATATTAAATAAATTTTATATGCTTACATAAGTTATTATAAGCTTCTCAAAAAGAGCATCTTGTTTAGAAAATGTTGTTCGATAGCAATAAATAATAAAATGAGGCTACTATATCATATCTCAGGAACCAACCACCCGATTTCCACCAAAATCTTTGCAAAAGTAGTGCTACAGTAGACCATGTAAACATATATATTTTAAATGGTTCAGATTAAAAATGATGGCCCTGTAAAAATTTCAAGTTATTAAAACTTATAATTTATATATTTATACTTATTACGTGTAGTTGATGTTCCGTATCCTACTTCCGTAATACAGTTGATTGCACGCTAGATTATGGGACGACGTCTTCTGGTTCTAGTACGAGGTAAGATATGTATGTATTTGTAGATGTCTCACTACTGTTGCATTAGATTTCTAAAGGCATTGCTATAAATTAGACGTAAAGGCCTACTTACCATCTAAACCTTCAAGAAATTCGTTAGAAATTATTTGCGTCCATACAGAGGAAATTAGGGTCTTTAGTAGTATCAGTAAATTCTTAGTTTTAAGTAAATAAAAATAACATAATCCTACTTTTGTTATGTCTTCATTTTTTTCCTTCAGGGATTCTATCATTCCACCTTGCTGATTTATTCGTTCTTCGACTCGCAAAACCTGTCACATAAAAAAGGTAACAATAAGATATTATTTTCACAGTATTTTCATAATTGAATTACATTTTTATTAACTGGAGGACAAGAGAAACTGGTATCAGAATGGATAAATGATAGCATCAATTGAAAAGTAGCATTAGTCAGGTAATATATAAAGGCAGCATGGTACATTATAATTATTAGGTTTGACTACCATCTCATTTATAAACCGACTACAACAAAGGGCATACGTTTTAAATCTATGCATTTTCTTAATAAAAAACGTCTCTAATGAAATAAGGAAAGTCAATTATTTATAGGTCTCAAAGAGCTGAAATCATTAAATTGAGTAATTCAACACTCAAAATTGCGTTCTTATAAAGCAGCAAAACTTTCAGTAGACGATACTACAGTAAATGTTTGCAAGTTCACTGCCAAACGTGAGAATAATTTCTAAAGTTCATAATATACATACATTTAGTTTACTAAAGCTTGTAAGTACAAAAAAGAGCAATTGTTTATAGTTGCACGTATTTGAGAATGATCCTGAGTACACTACACTTACACTACCTCCTTCTCTTTCCCTATTAGCAGCATCTACGTTTGTTGGTTATACACTCACTGTAGCTGTGAGCGTGTGCAGGTCTGTCAAGGCGTCACTGCTCTGTCTCTGCTGGCGTAGACCTTCTTGCACTGCGTCGCCGAAGCATTCCAGGGCGCGGCTGACTTCTCTCATGGCGATGATGAGGGCAGTCGACGTATGATCCTGCTGTAATCAGAGCACAAGTATGTTTAAATACCAACTCATGCTTACTATCCTAGCCACATACATACTGGTGGCGCCAGTCTACTTGCACGGCCATAAACACTTTCCTAAAAATATCGGCAGTTGGGTTAAGCAAAGCTCATTGAAATATTGTGTTTTTCTCGGTTGATTTGTCTGTGAAACTCTTCTCTAAATTATAATTTGCAGTGTATCTCAGTTAAAAAACAGCGCACAAATACTCTTTGCTATAATTAAAAAGTAAAATTTTGAAGCCATTTTGTGATATACTTTATAATCATAAAGTAAATGGCATCTGTATAGACAACAGTTAAACCTACGGCATATGGTTTTTATCAATGAATTGTAAATGCGAAGAGTAATACTGAAGTGGTGTATGTGATGACTATTTGATGCGGCAGACATAACGTAGCAAAGAATTGTATTGCAAAATGCTGATTATCTCCCCTTGGTGTTGGGCCTGAAGGCTTTTAAATGAACGGGTTACAAATGGGCAATGACCTTAATTAAACTAACAACCACGCCTTATCTAGGAATCGAACCCAGAACCTCCCGCACCACAGACAGGCGGCGCACCAACCGACTGCGCCACGGGAGGTCAGCCACAGCCGAGAAGGTGGCATTAGGTTACAATGTGGGAATTCCTTACTGAGCTAGAGACTCTCCAAGGATCAGGAGTATCAGACCTAGTATAACTGTGTGGAAGATAATAGATTGTTGTAACACAGAGTCCTTTACAGGGCAATTGTATTCCCTACGGCTCCTATGCATGCAACGATTTTCAAGACTGACGAATCTATCGTGATAACGCAGCAGTTCGGTTACAATAACATGCGTAGTACTTACTGAAATATAATTATTACTAGAGTTTTGGTGTTGCAAAGAGTAACGCAGAAGAGCCAACATGACAGTGCGTGAGTTAATCAGCAGAGTATGCGTATGTACACTATACTGAGTGAGTACACTCCGCACTGCATATGTGAATACAGCTAGTTTCAGTAGCCTCATACGTACCACACAGATAAGAATGCTTCGTTTCTGATTAAACCTGGATTACAAACTAGTTACGTTACTNAAGAATGCTTCGTTTCTGATTAAACCTGGATTACAAACTAGTTACGTTACTATTCGCTGCAAACTTGTACGCATGGAATCATCATCAGAATCAACATGACCTATTCACAGGCAAGCTAAAATTTTAGCTTTAACAAATAAAGATTCTTTCCGTGTATCAAGAGCGTCACAGCTGTACAACAACGAAGATATTAATACGTCGCCTTTACTGATGTTTGTGCCGCAGTGTATCAGAATGTTAGGAGCCACAGAACCAGCGGTAAAGTGCAATTCTCACATTACTAGAAGATATTTCTGATCACTAGTTTCTCAAGCCCCCCTCCTTGCTATCGTTTCATAGAAAGGCTCGGGATCCGCAGATTCATGACCAAGCTACAGGAGTTGTAGATATGTGGCGTGCTTACCGAGCCTTCGCCCTCTGTACTGAGTCCTGGTGTTACAGCGGACATCAGCAGCAGCAAGGCCAGCATGGATATGCTACTGGCGGCCATGGCAGATTCTCTCCTGTCAACAAGTACATTCTCTCACAATAACTAGCTCAGTCACACACTTTCCAACAGTACACACATATTTATATGACATATGCTAAGCTAATTCTGCTTCCTCATTTTGTCTGATGAACGTTATAATGTAAAATTACGACATAACTGAGCTTATTTAAATTGACTTCATATTGGTGTACACATTTCAGTTTTCTTAATAGATATTTTTTTTTGCAATGATATAGTAATGGGTTTAAAATCGCTAACTTTACAGGAAATTCATGATGTATTTAGAGTTGTTACTGATGTAAAGTTACAGTAAACCACTCGAGTAGAGACATAGTGGGTGCTGCAGAACCAGAACCACAAAAGCTTGTTAAGGGTAGACCTGACTCCATAAAACACTACATTTTACATACACAAGTAAATAACTCGTTCCGATTTAGTTATTTGGTACCGATATCCTGATATCTTAGTGAATACGTTAAGTAATAGGATAAACTAGAAATTTTATTATCGATTAATAAAATTGTCATATTAGCCTATTGCATTTCATATATATTTCTTAATAATGTTGGAGCAAATATTTTTTTGTGACAAAATGATCTGATATACCAATAATTAGATTATACATAANTATAAAATTGTCATATTAGCCTATTGCATTTCATATATATTTCTTAATAATTTTGGAGCAAATATTTTTTAGTGACAAAATGAACTGATATACCAATAATTAGATTATACATAAATATATAGAGAGAGAGATATAGAGACTCTCAATGTTATATATACTCACTGACTGTTACAAATTGTAATCCGTGACGTTTATGTGAACTCTAAATAATGTAACTACTTTTCCTCTGTGAACGCGCGCAGTGCTCCGGCGATTGTGTGCCACTAAGTGTGCAACTAAGCCTTGACATAGTTGTAGCTGGAACTTAGTACAATTGTCGCGTTTAAATATAGCACCAAACAGCAGAGAAGGTCTTTATCGAGGAACCAGCGATCGCCTACAGTGGTTTTGGACAACCCTTGAAATCAGAATAAAATCAGCCTGACGAGGAGTTGAACCGTAGATATCTGGAATTCGAGGTCATATGGCGTCGTGCCCAGACAGAAGTTGGCTACTTCCAATACGCCAGAGAGCATGTAAATAATATATAACGGATGTAGATTTACAGTCGCAGCAAATTCTTCTACCCTGAATGACACGAATACTGTTGCTGCGAATAAAACCTCCGGTGGTAGCAAATTACAATATATATTTAATAAACCATGTGACATGATACAATTTTCTAGTGGAAAATTTTACAATAACTGCTACCCGGACCTGCATGCAAGCAGGTATGGTTGCAATATTTTGTTGAGTTACCTGTCATATGATACAAGTAGAATATTCTCTACATGGTAGAAAGTTTGGCCTACCAGAGAGTGGGTGGTGATAGGGTACACATAGTGAAGACAGCAGTCGTATAATTTATTTCAATTTGAGAACATAAAAAGGTAATTAAATAAGAGTGAATTTAAATAAAAATTAACATGAAAATATGGTTTATTCATAACAATTATTTTAACGCTCAGAATATCCTTATTTAACACAAACTGTTACAACTATCTCAAAAAATCCACTCGATGCACTAATGGATACAACATAATCTGAGAGTAAAATACATCCTAGAATAATTTTTGTACAAATTAAATAAGAAATGCTATACTAGGATGGATTTCACTTACAACTTATGTTATATCCGTTAATGCATGGAATGCCGCCCAATTTTTGTGATAACTGAAAGAGTTCGT
Source organism: Clitarchus hookeri (assembly GCA_002778355.1). Taxonomy (NCBI): domain Eukaryota; kingdom Metazoa; phylum Arthropoda; class Insecta; order Phasmatodea; family Phasmatidae; genus Clitarchus; species Clitarchus hookeri. The sequence continues at coordinate 7,080 of NQII01007931.1, read as the reverse complement.
GTTAAAAACGGATATATACCAGAATTGAAAATTTTTTGGTGTGTTATGAATAAACTACACTTTTATACTTTTTGCTATTGACGTCACAGATTTTAATGGCCTTACAATTTTACTCAAAAGGAAATAATTTACATGAAAACTGTCCTATCACCGCCCACTCTATGGTTGGCTAAGCTTCCTATTATTAAAGAATCTTCCACGGAAAATTGTACACGACTAATTAACAGAACATTTATGTAAATGGCCAGCAGTTGGTTAATTCTTCTATAAAACAATCCATACGCGCGGCTATGCAGCTTCCATAAAATCTACCAAGGAAACTTANTAAAATCTTCCAAGGAAACTTCCATCGTGAAACACAGTTTTAACTGCCACGCATTTAGTTATGAAGCCCATGGAAACTTGAAGATCATTGCACATGCGTCGCACATAGAGCTACAATTCAGCATCCGCTTTAGATAACTACAAATCAATATCTCACATGTCGCGCATCTAACGGGATTCATTTGAACGCGCCTCATATATGATGTGTTACGTAACATAAATGAGGAACCGGGCATATTCTCTAATCAAAGCTGCTGGCAAGCACAAACCAAGAATAAGTTTTACGAGAGCCTTGAAAGNATTTTTTACGAGAGCCTTGGAAACATCTTAAATTCTGTGAAGCAAAGGAAATTAGTTATTGCATCGGAGTATCAGAAAGTAGGCTTTGCGTAATGAAACGTGTAATAGATTTTGATATAAGGGAAACGTTTCATGTATTCATAAATGGCTAGTGTGTGTCACTGAAGGAGATAAAATAAAAAAGCAAACAAAATGTATTTGGAAGAATATGATTTATATTGACTCACTTTAACTTTTTCATTCGCTAGTTTGGAAGAGTTTATTTGTGAATGGCTTTAAAATAATTATTAAATGTATTTCGTTACCCTTGCACAGTGTCATGGGGGTGGTAGTTTAAATAATTAAAAATATTAAACTTAATAATAGTTGGTCAAATGCTAGTTTGCTAACAAAATATTTTTGAAGCATAAATCTTGTTTGATTTCCATTTTCTGATTTTTAGCCTTCGGTACTGACAAGCTGTTGTCGACTATACTCATATGTTCACAATGAAACAAGAAGTTTTCTCTTTAATATGGTAGGTCCATCAATATGTATAAATTTTTTTATTTAATAATTAACCATTTCTGTTAATGTTCATTATGATTAGTGTATATGTTGAGCAATGAGTATAATGATCCACTAATGGCCGTAACCTATGCCATGTTACACAGTCTTCTTCTGCATACAGCTACTGCTGATATGGTTTGTTCTTTACTTGAACATCACTACTTACAAGTTACTGTTGACGGAACCTGTGACCTGTGACCTGGGAGCTCAGTGACACCGAATGTGGGGTAGTTATTGGTTGCCACATCAGTAAGAAATCCGTCAATGCCATATCCACTCTTCTCAAGTTGCCCAAGTCAACCATTGTGAGTGTGATTATGAAGAGGAAATGGGAAGGCGAACCACAACCACATCATGGCCGAGTAGCCCACGTATGTCAACCGACAGGGATGGTCGAGCACTGAAGAATGTGGTACAGGAACATCGCATGTCGCAGTATGGTATCACCACCCGCGAATTCCTCAGTGCCACTGATTGTGCAGCTCACACCATGTGTGTGCACCGGTAGGTACGAAGACTGCGGTTCAAAGATCAGGCACCCGCCTGTAAAGAGAACCGCAATTGGAAAGTGAACCACCGGAGACGCGTTATTTGGAGTGATAAATCTCACTATACCATATGGCAGACCGATGGGAGGGTTTGAGTGTGGTGAATGCTACATACTGGCCTGTATAGTTCCCAATGTGGAATTCGGTAAGGTGGGGTGAGAGTGGTTGTATGTTTTCATAGAAGGGACTTGATCCTCTTGTCATAATATCGAGCAAGTTAAAAGCGGAAGGCTAGAAGTATGTCTACAGCAGCTTCTTGTATTCCACCGTAGACGACTAGTTCGGAGATGATAATAATATGTTCCAACATGACAATGCTACCTACCACAAAGCACAGTCTGTTAGAAAGCCGAGATCACCAACCTCACTCCCTTAGAATACCTCAGAGATGAACTGTAACAGCGACTGCTTGCCAGACCCCAACGACACACAACACTTACTGCTCTTGCTACGGCACTTCAGGAAGAATGATCACCCAGAGACATTCCTACACCTGTTTAACATTATATTCGCAAAGTTGCAGATGTAACAAATGTCCACTCCCTATTAATGCCTACAATGGACAGTATATATGAGGGAAATTTATATGACAGTTTCGCTTTAGTGTCCGAAACTTCTGATAAGAGTGTTTATACTTTAGCCCAACTCATCGTAAAAGTAAGATCACCGATGATTACCGCACTAAAAATTTTACATTATTCTGTTAAATGCGATGTTCAGTGATAAAAAATGATTAAATTATTCCTTATGCGATTTCTACCATACTTTCTGAAGGTAAGCTGTGCTTACGAGATCACTGTCCTATGTGTATGCGTGTCTCTGTGTGGGATTCTGTATCATCTAATAACTTTTAATTCATGATATTATTCTCATTTATTCTAGTGACATATTACTTAACAAAGTCATTCGACATTTATAATTTGCTGGCGTTCTGGAAGCTCGTTTTCAAAACGGTAGTGTTTAACATGTTATAACTCAGGAACTCTACGCCGGAATTTAACAAAAAATGTTCTGTCCACACTGTTAGTATCCAATATAGAGTATTGTGTTCATATTCATCCTCAATGTTCGGAGATGGTATTGCCTACAAATTAAAAGCTATATGTCATATTTTCGACACCGCACAACCAATTCCACAAAATGTGACATACAAGATAAACCACGCTAATCTGAAACTATAGTAACGAAAATATTTTAGTAATATTAATTTACCAAAAAGTTTCACAGATTTCAACCAATCTTTGTGTCTTAGATGTGCCTATTGTAAATATGTATAGTATTTTAATTAATGACCTCGTTTATCAGGCACTATATAAGTAGCATGTGTTGAAAAACGAAGCACTTATGTCTCAGCAAGTACTCAACACTTAAACTGCTGTGGTCGGCCACTCTATCGATAAATGATTTTAGCACACCAGACGCAATTATAACAAAACAACATTATAACTATTTCATATCGGTAATCTGTATTTACCGAGCACATTAACTTATTTCAACCAAACTTCGTGGGGCGGTCATAAATTGCTCGCAATTAAAATAGGTTATTCGTATATTGTATCCGACATTTGGCAAATAGTGCTGCCTGAAATATCATATTCCTCAAACTATCAAAACTTCATTCACAAATAAGCATAGCAAAACTACTCTTAACAGCACGAATTATGTTATTTAGAGTGAATGAGTTTCTTAACTGTGAATGGTTGACTCGTTACACTTTGTATTACATATGATATCTATGGATCTATAATATTTTAATCCAACTTATCGTACTGGCTGTATATATTATGTTTGTTAAATTCAACAATTAGTAACTTCTTTAGTGTTTCATGCCTAAAGATGTCACCTGAAATTTAAACACAATCATGAACCTAAGAATCATATCTCTATTAACTGTCAAACTATTTCCTACACATCTGTACGCAAACAGTGGAATGGAGAGCCAACTGACACTTCTACAATATAGTTATTTTTTAAATTGCGTATGTCATCCAGTTGGTTTTATGTGATATACCTTTTGCGACATTATTATGTGCCAACATAGTTTCTATGCAGACTAAAGTCATAACGTAAAAGTTTCAGTCTTCCGTCATTTTGAAAAATACTGCCAGCTAAACATTATTGCTGTAAAATTATATTAGATCTCGGGAATTTCTTTCCATATTACTATCAAGTGATCTTGAATATTCCTTCCACTTGAACGATATGTAACACACATTGCATTTACCTGTTTATTTGAGCAGACCTTCTTTAAAATGAATGTCGCACACATTTCGAGGAAAATGAATTATTTTATTAAACCGATTCATTTTATAAAATATTTCATTCTCAATTATTTTTTTTAACTATAGAGTTAAATTGAATTTCGATGTAATAGATCTACATTATTCTTATTTTCAGTTAAACTTACATATGTGTAATAATTATAATTGAGTCGGTTTTTTGAAACTTTTGCATTAATATTACTTTACTTGAAATTACTGTTTATTTACACAGAAATACAAATATATAGTAAATTAAATAAAATGTTGTATTCTAGCTTTATTACCCGATGAAATATATATAATTTAAGAATGGGATACTTGTACCTGATAATAGAGCTATAATATTAGGACCTCTTAACTTACTTGAGCAATTATTATATATAAATATATTTATATAAACCCAATTGTTTGAAAAGTAATTAATTAAATTTATCTTTCAAAATATGTAGGTTTTAAAATAACATTCGTTTAAACAATAATTTTAAATAATCATCCAAAAATTAAAATATTAGTTATTTTACAAATATTAAAAAACAGTTTTACTATCGTGTGAATGTGGAGATATATCATTACTTTTACATATCTTCATATATATGAAAAATTCTTTCGGAATATTTTAGAAGAAGATGGCAGATATATAAAAAATTTATTTGCCTCAAATTTATTGTAAATTGCATAACCAATATAATATGTAGTACTTATTTCATATTAATTTTTAGGTCTACTAACATTTCCTACAACAAATACAACACTAGGGTATTTAGTTAATTCATTTATTATAGAGTTTACATTTACATAAGAGAGGGATGTTCATTCACCACCGTGGCATTACTTCAGTGTTGTTGAACGTGTCAATAATATCACTCAAAATAATATTATTTAGAAATACTGGCCCTGAAAATTAAATATCAAGTTAATTCGTTTAATAATATAAAATCCGGTAATGTTTATAATTTTAAACGCGTATTCGGATTTATAAGATAAAATAATTCAGTTATATAGAGAAAACAATACAAGGATTCTAAAAATTACATTCCCTAAAGTTTATTTAATAATAATTAATTATATAGTAATCTGTCATATTGTCAGAACGTTTAATTGATTAGCATTAGGCTCATAAAGAAAACATCAGTATTCAAACTATTCAAATTATGAATTTTTGTATAATGTAAAGTAATTACTGCAGTATAAATAAAATGTTTTTTTTTTATATCTTAAAAGTTTATAGATTTAATAACTTTCCGTTTTAAGAAAATTTATATTTCTGAAAGATTATTTAAATATATTTTAATATAAATAATATTTATTAATGTGATGTTTAACACACCTGATTATGTTTTGTTATATTTCACTTAACTAGAAAAGATGATGTTCATCAATAAGTACCTGACAGAAAAGAGTTAGTTTAAAACACTTTATGTGGGATTTGGATTCTGAAGTAGTTGTTATTATAAAATGTATTTATGTCATCGTGATATTAGACATTCGCCTTATACAACATTCTGTGTGCTCTGACGTCAGTATCCCTCCGAGCTCTGGTCCCACTACGACGATACACATTTTCTTCCTGGGAACACTGTCGCTAAATGTATCAGGCGGTTGTTACATCACGTGCCCTTCTTACACAATACAGAGCAAGGGCCAACCAGCAGTACGGAAACCTACCATGAAACCTCTCGTTAACTCATCCGTTTGAAGGAATTCCGTACGACGACATCTTAAATGCATGAAAACGCCTTGTTCGTGACATTATGACCTCCAGTCATATGTTGTTAGTTTGCTGCAATTAAATATTCAAAGTGGTTATACACGAATATCCTTCATTATTGAAGTGTTTTTAAACCAATATTTCTGCGCGATAACGTAGTTAGCTGTAACTAGCCCTGCTGTGTAGGACTTTCGTAAATCAAATCAACAGGTAACATATAAATAAGGAATGAAAGAAAAATAAATGTTATAAGTCCGTGCGTGTTAAAGTGATATAGATTGTTTACACACACATTTAGCTAATTTGATATATTTTACAGATTTTATTATTATGTTGCACTACGTTATTGATGTAAAATATTATCACGTGTTAATCGCTTGGAGAAAATTATATTTGCAATTGATTTTAATATAAAATGTTATACAATTGAAATACACGATTTTTCAAGTCTTCCATATGGTTGCAATTTAAAAACAATATGTATTGAAAAGTCTTTTTATAAACAACTTTAAAACGTTCCATTGTATCCGTGCATTCAACTTTCTTACAATTTTCAGGATATTTCCAGATTTTATTGCACTATTAAGTTTTAGGACCACCTATAATGTTCATGCGATCCACATTATTTATGAGATCACAGTGTTTGTGCAAATCCACAATATTCGAAAAGTAAATTTTGTTCTGACAGTCTCTAGTATTCCGCATTTTGCTTTGTCTGGACAGTCTAGGTTCTTCATACGCTTTGTAAAATTTCCACAATTCACAAGCATATGAAAACGTCCCTATGCTTCGACACTTGTGACAACTCACACTACGCAAATACAAGTTTTGCAAATCGTCTAGCGTCAGTCCACTTAGCAGAGACTCACAACTTGTTTCGCAATAATACGTTTTGATTTGTGTGGCGGAATACAAAAACACACTGACTGACAAGAAAAGCGATGTACGTAGAAGGAATGGTGTAAATTATACTTGAATTCTACGCATGCATCCCTTCGCTGAATGCATAAATATTTGTAGAGCTGCAATCATCTGTAATATTTTTGATATAGATATTAATATACGGCTGATGACCGAAAATCGGAAGGTAAAAAGCTTTTTACAAAAAACGTATGAAATGACTAGTTGTTAAAGGAAACGAACTTTGAAAGTGTTTCTAAAATATGATAAGCAAACTCTGAAACTATAACTGCTAATACCATTCGCCATAAGTATAAATATATGCAGCCGTTATAGTAAGATCATTTCTCTAAATATATTTCTCTGAGTATTTAGTGAATTTTCAATACATGTTATTCATCACCATCATTTCTTGTAAAACTTTGAATTTCTCTGTTTCCAAGAAAAAATCCTCGACTCCTTTACTTACAGGCAATTTGTATGAACTGTA
>NQII01007930.1:26763-81833 GCA_002778355.1 Clitarchus hookeri | reverse complement strand
TTGTAGTTTCCTGTATACTTCACTTCAAAGATGCCAAAACACATTTATTCAGATCCGTATTACTCCTTTATTACTGTTTATTTTTTACTCTATGGAATGTAATGTATTACCATAAATGAAGTGCCCTCAGTAAACTGAAAGGTATAGATACAGAGGGAGAGAGCTTTATTGCCTCGTTATTTTTTGCATGTCGCCAAATATAACGCTAAATACTTTGTTGATAAAAACCAATTCTGAAGTTCTACGAAGCTTACTTTCATGACATAGTAAGATACTCATTATCAAACGACGAAACCATTTTGCTGGGTCAACAAGTCATTCCATAAAAAATATCTTTGGTTGGTTCAAATGTCTGCATTTCTTTCACCTGCGCAGTAAAATTTCAATACACTCTTAATCTGGATTAGTGAGAACGGCACTATTTAAATTAGTTGGGGCATCTGACTTATTCGACAGCCACTTCAGTACGTTTAACAGGTGAATTAGTGAAAAAGCCAGTTTATCTTCACTTATTGACTCAATGATATTTTCCATTGATTCATAAACCATTTCATTCACTGTTTTTCAATTATTGTTTTTTTCTTACTGTTGGATTAGTTAAACAACGCATATCAAATGGAATAACTACTAAAACTACTAAAACCCATGAAATACGTTTTTTTTTAATGTGATTTCGTCGTTTATAATACAATTTTACGAGGCAACATGAACATTCAGACTTTCGTATCAGTTTTACGTCTTTCATTTCGTTTTCACGTAATCATCATTGCACTCGTTTTCAAGGTTTAAACTTCAGTAAATGTGGTGAAGTGATTTGTTTTAATAATCCTTATTTTAGCAATTAACCTAAACATGAAAAAAAAAAAACAAAAAGAGCCATACTTTTTAAAGCTGCATATTTTCGATAATGACACGTAATACAAACAATAAATAATTACATTTTTGTTTTTGCTATGAGCGGTGGCTTCAGTAGCTCAGTTGGCGAGGTAACGGTCTACAGCGACTTGCTACGGGATGAAGTCCTGGACATCGTAAGACTGTTTCACTTTTTCTAAATTACATTAAATTGCTCAGTATGAACGGTAAATATCGAACATATGTTTATTTCTCGTAATTAGTTGTCTAAATTTAAAATAAAAAATATTTCATTAGCCGCACGCAGTTGGCCGTTACTTGCTCAATCAGTGTAATTGCTTCACTGAAACGACCGGTGGTTTTCCATTGATTTTAAGTGGCGCCATTTCACTGCGAATGAGCGGTTTTACACTGATTAGAATTTAGAGTGTAGAGACAAAGAAATGTTTTTATAGCTGTAAAAATACATTTCACCATTGGGTAACTCAATCCGGTGTCAGGTACTGAAATGCAAGGCGTAGTGAATGCTTCTAGTGAAGCGCAGGATATTTCCTAGGAATGTTTTTTCTTTTTTTTTTGTGATTTTGAATGAGTGGTGCAATGGGGGTGAATTACTAGATGGAGATTTTTGGACATTCGCCATTGCGATGCAGATTCCATGGAAAAAACAAGACTTAACACGAAAAATAATAATGAAAAAAGACAAGTAACCTATGGACGCGAAAATAAATATGTGTACAACACTTGAAAATTCCAAGATGGAATACAGCCTGTGTGTTATTTGTTTGTCGTGTATACACACATGTATTTTCAATCCTTTCCAGGAATGCCGGTACAGCTCATTGGCGCATGTATTCCAAATTATAATTTGTTTAACAGAATTATTCACCTTTCACGTGAGAAATAAACATTCTAATCATATATAACGCTGCGCACTAAAATAAAAGCTCAGCACATGCAGTGAGAGCAAACTGTTGTCTTGACACAAGCTGACGATACAATGCTGTGCCCTGTGATGGGTCACATTCGCACTGCTTATGTTATCTCTGTTTCAACGCAGCCTCGTCGTCTGTCTGTTCTTCTTGTTTCGCTTTCCGTGCTGAATTATGTTTACTATTTATTAATATAATGTTTTTAAAATAATCTGTTTCTTCGTTTACTTTTCAATTGTTTTCTCTTTACTCGAACCACTGAAATGGGTATGTTGTTTTTCCCCCTAATTCATTATTTATATCTTTATTACTATAGATATCACTTCGTGTAGAATTTAATTAAATTTTTTAATCAGTGATTCTCAACCGATTAATGGCCAAACCTCAAGTTCAACCAAGCGATCAACTTGCCTGATCTGTTCGTCCATTTTGAAATAGTTCCGATATAACACGGTACAAATATTAATTATTTGTACCCTTTTATATAAAAAATAATAGTTAGATTTTATAATTATTGTAAATGATTGTTCAAATCATTTATTTTTAGAGATTAAATACTGCCAAATAAGGAACTTGAACATATAATCACCATATCTCGTAGTTCTAAAATTGTGTGTATATTTTTAATTAAGTGTGTCAAATTATTAATCCAGTAACATTTTTCAAGTTAATTATTTTCGGGAACATACAAGTACCCCATTCTGAAAAAACACGGCGATACGCATTCAGGTCACGACTCGAAGGTTAAACCATTGGTATATCTCGTTACAATTTCTCAATGTCAGTGGGCTTAACCAGGTTCTTTAATGGATGGAGGTCTCAATTAAATCGAAGAGTTAAATATGATTTAATAATTTATTTACTTGCAGATAACAATTAATAAAATTTACAATAGTCTTAAAGAAATTTATATAGTATAATAACTCTAAACACTCTCGATAAACCGTGTACCAAAACATACTGAATTATTAGCCCATATTTGACAGTTACAATATTTGCAACAAAGTCCGTATCACATGTATTTACAGTCCTACCATAGTTCAGTCAAAATTCCACCAGTCTGAAATGTTCTAGATATCCGAGCACCCCCATGCACTGTTGGCCCTCTACTTGTCGGGTATCACGCCCTCTCGTCCGTTCGCTTCACAAACATCTCACCTGCCGTCATCTCGCAATCTTCCGTCGTCGTCCGTCCTCTTCGCTGATGTCCCTCGCTGCACCTTCTTTTTCTCAATTACCACATTTCAGCCAGATGACTACTGCAAAAACTGGCTGCTCTCGGGCTGCAGAGGATATTTATAGTGTCTTTGGCTGCGGTCCACAATTTTCTCCAAATTCCATCTTGCGATGACGAAAGTTCTACCAGAAAAGTCTTGCTGTTCCTCTAAATTCGTCGACTTGACTTCTAGTCAGGGGGGGAGAGGGTGTGTGACGCCAGTCAGGTCGGCTGCCAATCATTCCCCGGCCGCTGGGCGACGTAGCAGTGAGCGGGCCTGCCTGGGAGAAGGGAGGGTCGAACTGGGTCACCCTCTACAGTGCCGGACCACGCATAACAAGGTAACAGGAGCCCATGTCCAATGAGGGAGTCCGTACCCACCAATACTATGATACAATCGTTACCAATGAATACAACTTGTTATTTTAATAACAAACCTTTACAGGTGTAGGTAAAAATCATATTTTATGTTTACTGGGCTTTATGTTTGTGCGCAGAGTATTTTCCTAAGGAAAAGCAGGACATAGTTTCGAGTCCTCCCTTCAGCATGGACGTTTATTTATATAGCATATATCTGTGATTGGACAAAGTTGAGGAGATATAGAGTTGTTAAAATATTAAGTGAGATTTACTAATTTTTCCTACTTCGATTTAATATTCGGTACACAACTTCAGTATACCTAANATTTACTAATTTCTCCTACTGCGATTTAATAGTCGGTACATAACTTCAGTATACCTAAGCTAGTACAGACAATTTTATCATATTTGTAATAAATCTTGCAAATAAATGTATTTCGTCCTCGCTGCAGCAGCGCAAGCTGGCGTAGAATGTTCGAGCTTTAACACAAGCCGCGGAATTACACTTGAATTAGTAAGGTGGCTCGGCTAGAAAAAAACGCGAAGAGAAAAATTAAAGAAATGAGGAAGTATAGCTAACCAGGGACGCGTTCTTAATTCGTCCGTCAGCCTCGAGCCACGGCGTTGATGAGAAAGAGACGAGCAGAACGAGAGAGACGGAGGTGTCGCCGGCTACAGAGGGGGAGGGGTGCAGTCGGAAATCTGACCCCTGGGGGTCGTTGGGCAGCCAAGGAGGATTTTCCTCGAGATTTATTCCTTGCCATCTCTGTCTCGCTCCGCCCTGCAGCCGCCGGACCCGCATACTAATGAAATATTGTATTCATAGGGAGAGGCGGGCGACCGTCTCCCCGGAGAGCGCGCGCTCTTCAATTACGCAGTGTCGCTCCTGGCGGCCGCCGCTGCAACTAGCGCGAGGGCCGAGCCGCCTTAAGGTCGTCGTCTACCTGCCCCTTCAACTGCGCTGCCGCGTGTTTACGACATTTTTTGGGCGAAACTACTCGACGTGTTTGCAATGTCTTTTCCTGCGAAAATATATTGTGCCCTGGGCAAGGACGGCATGATTATTTGGAAGATATCACGCATGTAGGGGCGTATTAAAGGAAACTCCCTACTAGAAAAATGAGTTGAGATGAGAGATTTGGACTTCTCTAACAACGAGGTTCTGAGATCCGATAAGGGTGATGAGGATGGAGCGGCGTCGGTGCAAGGGCTGGGGAAACCGGCACAATTCCCGCATGCAAAAAACCGCGAGTGACCCGGCCAGGGATTGAACCCGGTTCGCCTTGGTGGTAGGCGAGCAGGCTAACCACTCAGCCACTGTGGCCGCCATCCAACTATGTAATTAGCGAGATGGAATGCATATGTCGGTCTTAAGAAAGCCCGTATAGCCGAACGTGACCTTGAGAGGTTAAACATTTTGTACTAAGACTTTTCCTAATGGTAGAGGCGCAGGGATAATGTACCTCTAATTCTAAGTTAAAGCTTGAAAATAGCGGCAATCCTACGGCAAGTCAACCAATGCGAAACATTTCCTATTTACTTTCATCATTCAACCTTCCAATACATATAATTTTATTCTACAAAATTTCTCAGATTTTATTTTACTGCACATACACACTAACNTTTGGACTTCTCTAACAACGAGGTTCTGAGATCCGATAAGGGTGATGAGGATGGAGCGGCGTCGGTGCAAGGGCTGGGGAAACCGGCACAATTCCCGCATGCAAAAAACCGCGAGTGACCCGGCCAGGGATTGAACCCGGTTCGCCTTGGTGGTAGGCGAGCAGGCTAACCACTCAGCCACTGTGGCCGCTATCCAACTATGTAATTAGCGAGATGGAATGCATATGTCGGTCTTAAGAAAGCCCGTATAGCCGAACGTGACCTTGAGAGGTTAAACATTTTGTACTAAGACTTTTCCTAATGGTAGAGGCGCAGGGATAATGTACCTCTATTTCTAAGTTAAAGCTTGAAAATAGCGGCAATCCTACGTCAAGTCAACCAATGCGAAACATTTCCTATTTACTTTCATAATTCAACCTTCCAATACATATAATTTTATTCTACAAAATTTCTCAGATTTTATTTTACTGCACATACACACTAACAGTGATATCTAACATATCATGTCCTTTAGAAGTTAAAATTGTTATGAAATTATAAGAAAGCCTTTGTTAGTTCGGAATACCTCATTGCACGCATGCTGTGAATGTAATTTTGGAGCCCTTCAATAACGTTAAAAAAAAATTTTTCAGACTGCCATATATTTGAACATAATCGCCGGGAACAAGCNCGTTAAAAAAAAAATTTTCAGACTGCCATATATTTTAACATAATCGCCGGGAACAAGTATAACTGCCATAGCTACTTCTGTTGAACTCTACTTTTGTCACCACCTTAAGTCACATTGTTAGTGGAAGTACGGCGAGTGCACTGCACGCCTGTTCATAGCCTAGCGCTTAGAGGTAATGGAGCATTTGACGTGCGTAACTGTGTAGCCCTTATCGTCCCCGCGCTCCTTTTGCCTCAGACGTGAAAATTGCTCCAGGTAGTCGGAAGGCTTAAAGGGGCATCACTCTCCACCATCTTGTATTTATACGTATTTCGCCATGACTTACATTTAACTTGGTTTGACAACAATTTTTCGCCTAACACAGCATAAATATTAGCGTCTCAAACTTTATTAAATTGTTAGGTTTTCCCTGTCTTTATTGACTTTTAACTATTAACAGCTGGGAAGAATTATACTGCGGGCGACTATAGCAGTTGAACTAACCACAGTAGTCAAGCAATACGAACTTCAGAAAATGCACGAAAGAATGTTCTGTGTATTGCCATTCCGTAAAATTCAATATAAAATTCATACCGCAGGTTTTTGCGTAAATGCTTGCCAAGTGAAAGGATGGTGTTTTAGATATTAAATGATGTTAGGCATTCTCAGTTACCTTTCACAATATCACTTTCAAAGAAAAAACACTTCTTGCAGGAAAGAGCAATTAGGAGTAAATTAATGAGTTTTTCCGGTTTTGTTGAGACTATAAATCTTAATGTTTCCGCGATTTTCCGAGTGTTAAAGATTTTACAAAACGATTTGTATAAATATGGCCTTGGAAAATGGACGAAGTGTTTATTTGCTTGAAGAGATATAGTAAAAGGTGGCCAAGGCGTGCCTGAAACCATTGAACATGTTAAAGCCAGTCGCTTCACTGTCGATCCTGCTATAGGCGGCCGTGTTCAATACAACCCACCTACAGCTGTTCCGCATGTAAACATCTGCACTGAGTGATAAACACACACACTCAGAAAAATGTCTTCTTTCAAGTATCAAAAATATTTATGTGGAAATTATTTGTTTACACTGACTAATATTCTGTTCACACAACCAAGCTACTTTTGTACCAAACATCATAATACGCCTCTTCAATCTAATATTGTATTCATGAATAATAGATTCTTCCAAATAACGTCGTATTATTTTCATTTCGACATAATCAGCATGTATTTAGTGCACGCGACAATTGCAGGAGTACGTTATCAACTACTTATATGCTTAAGTTTAATATAAATCATGGTCAATTAAAATTACTAGTTTTTTTATTAGCAAACATTCTGTTGGCTGGTATTATCTGAGGTTTTTAATACCCCTGTAGGTTGTAACAAGACAGTTATATGGTTACATAACTGGCACTCATTTGTTTGGCTGTACTATGATCTAGTTATGTTAGAATATTTGTTCTCAAATACAGCTCGTGCTTTCCGTTACTATTTAAATGACAATAAAGATATCGGCAGTGCTTGTATGAATGTCTGGTAGAGCGTGATGTTGTTATCAACCACCTTGGCGATATCATTTCAAGTGAAAGTAAATAAAACTATGGAAAACAGCAGAAATGTTTCAGGTGATATGCTATATTTGTCAAATACATCAACTGGAGTTTATTACGGTTCTCGTAGGTCGGTGAATAATATGTCAGCTTCTCACTTCAGCACTCAGGGTACATATCTCAGTTGTGTTGTCGAATGTTACCATTATTTAGTAAAACTGCGGGTCATGACTCAACATAACGAAAATAGTGATAGTCTTACAAAATGACTCATGATAAAGTGTTACCACGCGAGCATTTATTCCTTTGCAACTAGATAATTGTTTCAAACAACCAAAGTGCNGAAAATAGTGATAGTCTTACAAAATGACTCATGATAAAGTGTTACCACGCGAGCATTTATTCCTTTGCAACTAGATAATTGTTTCAAACAACCAAAGTGCTTTGTTTGTGTGGAACTACAGAGTAGAGGACTGCCATAACATTAGTTGAACTATAATATTTGGTCATACCTACAAAATATTAACTTTTCACTATACAAACCTAATATGTTGTTAACAGGAAGAAATGTTGTTTGTCCATAACCTTTATTTGATTAGTGTACGCATATTGGCTACTATAAGCATAGCACTGAGCTATAGAATACACCATTACAATCTACAGCCAGAGCAATTAGCATATCATTAAATTGTTGGTTAGTCTTTAACAAATGTTTTCACTGTAACTTTCACTTTTCTGGATGTCCTGTTAATGTAAAATATTGGTTTTCGGTCTAGCAGTCGGAATCAGCCATTTACAACTGCCTTTAATTTNGTCATACCTACAAAATATTAACTTTTCACTATACAAACCTAATATGTTGTTAACAGGAAGAAATGTTGTTTGTCCAAAACCTTTATTTGATTAGTTTACGCATATTGGCTACTATAAGCATAGCACTGAGCTATAGAATACACCATTACAATATACAGCCAGAGCAATTAGCATATCATTAAATTGTTGGTTAGTCTTTAACAAATGTTTTCACTGTAACTTTCACTTTTCCGGATGTCCTGTTAATGTAAAATATTGGTTTTCGGTCTAGCAGTCGGAATCAGCCATTTACAACTGCCTTTAATTTGACACAAAAATACATACATTCGAAACTATTTTGCAGTGGGATTTTTTTCTGAGTAAATATGATTATGAACTGGTATTATGATAACTTGTTACGATGTAGTTATTATAGCAGGTATTCAGAATGCATATAGTGGCCAACATCAACCCTTAGCAATCATTCTCATTCGACAAACCAACTGTGTTCTCGTTCTTTGCATTCTCGTTAGCGCCCCTATTTGGCAAGAGACATTCTCGTCCCAGACACGTTTGAGCAGGAATTAATATTTTAACAAAAGACGTGAAGTTAAAATTAAAGAGGTTACTTGATAAATGTAGGCATTGGCTTGTAGTTGCCAATGTAATGTACTAAAGAGATGGTTGCTATAACATCTGCAATCTTTGTTATGTGTTCAACGAACGACTGATGATAAATACATTTTTAAGGTTAACATTTAGCTTTAATCCGAATATATATTATTTTCATTTCGTCATCATCAGAATGTATTACGTACGCGTTTTAGTATGATGAAGTGAAATTCTAGAACTTTAGGCCTACATGTGTTTAAAAAAATCACAGTTTAAAAAGGCATTTGTAAATCACAATCTTAGTGCAAAACAAACCCTATATCTTCTCTCTAGAGAAAGTGCAAATAAATGTTATTCACATAATTTACAAACCATATAACTGACCTTAGCGACTTAGTTCGTTGTTGCCTGAGGAAAGGAAATGCTGCGCCACCTCAATGGGAAAACTAAATGATTTATGCTTGCTTTTAAATTTTTGTAGGTATATTTGTACACCTTATTTTATTATTCCCTAATCCTGATGTAAGAAATTATCTTTTCGTTATTGCAAGAGTAANGGTATATTTGTACACCTTATTTTATTATTCCCTAATCCTGATGTAAGAAATTATCTTTTCGTTATTGCAAGAGTAACTTAATATTCCGGTTTTCATGATCATTTAGGTGCTACTTTCATTTTGAGAGAACGACTAAGTAGGGGTTGGTTAACTACTGCTCATCGAAATGGTATAGTTGGCATTTTGTTACATGAAGATAATTAAAAAGTCTTATTTTATGGTGTGGGCTTCCGAAAACTGCCAAAACTTTACACCATAGAATCTCACAGACTGTTCAGTCATACGGATTAAATTTATTTAACTAAAATTTTTTACCAACAATTTTTTTACTTTAACTGAATTTTTTTTAAAATAATTAATAAATAGTGGAGGTGCTGCAAAACTTGATGGACAAGTAAGTGGATGTGTGAATGAAGCACCGGAACGTAACGCGAGACGACGAAGGGAGACAGACTCTCAGCAGCTAGATGTCGCGCAGAACACTCCACCATGACCTTCCCCAACAAGGTTTCTCTGCCCACCTTCGACGTAGAAATGGCCTGAGTGTGATAAGTCCTTACATAATAACATTTTGCAGAGGACGGCTCTCATTTCTATACCCAACTAACAAATTTCTTAAGGCAACAAGATTTTCATTTTTAAAAATTACGAAATATGACTACAAACTTGATGTTATATACTTTAATCTCGACTGTTAACATATTATTATGTAAGTAATGGCATTGCATAACAGTAAAAATATAAATACAACTTTATGTTTCAGAAGTAACAAATAAAAGTGCAACAATTTTTTTTTGCTTAAAGAAAAGTGCAACGCTCTTATAATGCAGCGTCACAAATGCAAATTATGAGGCAGAGTGCGCGCCCGAGGTGCGCAGTAGCGACACACAGCGGCCCATCATTGGACTGCTATTCCTCCAACACGACTTTTATAAACGACGTGGATATAATTTGAGGTTAGAACATCGTCTATGTAAGCAAATGCTTTTAGGTAGTTTCTACAGTATATTTCCTTTAACCAATTTTTAATGCATCTAGTTTAAATTAAAACTGGTAAAAAAAATTCATATAATAGGCATATATATAAATAATAATGTATAAATAACACGTTGAAGCGTGTTGAGCATGTAACACTGAGAAGTGTATTGGTGTGGGGTAGGTCAGCGTTGGGCGCATGCGCAGAAGACGACAATCAGTCTGCCTCGTGTTGAACGTAAGTCGCGTGTGTACAGCGCGGAGGGCGGAGATGCGCCCTTGTCGCTCGGACGCCGCCCCACAGCTAACTCCGGCGGCTCGGAGTGCTAAGAGCCGCGGGGGGCGGAGACGCCTCGCGTCTGGACGCCCTCGGGACGGCCGGCGCTACAACCCCCTCCCTCCCCCGCCACCGCACAGATTTACGGCGGNAAATTAATTGGTCCGGAAGTACGATGCGCTGACATCTCGCCTGTACGTCTCACTGACCCGATAAAAAATGCACATACGAAGTAAAGACGGTTATTAATTTCAGGAGGTGGCTGGGTGAAAGGCCCTATGGCTGTTACCTCGTTCGAAAGCAGTGAGCATTTGGTATGAGGAAACACATGTTAACGAAACTCGATTTTTGAAGCCAATGTTGAAGATAAGAATTTTAAACATAATTCTAAGTGTGAGAAATAATACTCTCAAGCCTGTACAAATATAAATATTACAATTTGTTTTCCAGTGATAGTTTCCTTNCTAAGTGTGAGAAATAATACTCTCAAGCCTGTACAAATATAAATATTACAATTTGTTTTCCAGTGATAGTTTCCTTGATTATTAAATTTTCTGTTCTTTCCAGGAAACAGAAGGGTTCCAAAACAAAGAAGCATGTATTTTTATGCGCAAAAAAGTCCGTGGTTGTATATATATATCTTTAACAAGAACTCCAAAATATTTATTTCATTAGNTCTAAGTGTGAGAAATAATACTCTCAAGCCTGTACAAATATAAATATTACAATTTGTTTTCCAGTGATAGTTTCCTTAATTATTAAATTTTCTGTTCTTTCCAGGAAACAGAAGGGTTCCAAAACAAAGAAGCATGTATTTTTATGCGCAAAAAAGTCCGTGGTTGTATATATATATCTTTAACAAGAACTCCAAAATATTTATTTCATTAGCATGTATTTCCCTATACTAAATTCTCACTGCTTTCAAACTAGGAAACAGCCTTAAAGGTCTGTTTACGGTAAAATGAGCAGTTTTGGAATCAACCACTGAAAAAAACTCACTGCAGATGACTACACGTATACTAATGTACGCACAGACACGCAGGATCCCAGTTCATTAGGCTACGAATTATTAAAACAAAAGATTACTTCTAAGAAATGACGCAGTATTCATAGTGTAATATATAAATTTAGCCAAGCGCACAACAGCTATTCAATACAGTACCAACGAAGGTTCTGAAAAACTCATAACTTGTTGAAAAATCTAGCTATCATTAACATATTTGTGTTATATCCATTAACAATAAGAAACACGAAAAATTGTTTATTGGAAGGTCTTAGCTCACTAATGTCTTCCTCTCAGTCAACGCCTCATTTGTGGATGTGAATCAATCCAAAATAAAATGTAGTACCCTACATTGCAGCTGGCCATCACGCCTCTATCAATAATACCATAAACAGCAACTCATCAGTTTCAATTACTTCATCAGATATCACACTACGAATATTGATGTTGGCGGTTGAATTACAGTCCAGGACCTTGCCTAATTTTGTCTGTATCAGTTCCTGCTCTGCGTGTAGTGTTTCTGAAATATCTGTCAGAACTGGCAATATTCCATTGGTAGACAATTTAACAAACCAATGCACACGACTTTCACCCTTGGAAGTTTAAGCTGTTCGCTGATTTAAGCACTTCTCTGTGCATTGCTAAGGTCCTACATTTCAGCCCATTTGACTGGGTTTGACAGAAGCCGCATTGTGGAACTGCATGAGGCCAGGTTGATGTATCGTGTCAATGGAAGGCGTGTGGATCATTCCTAGTGGCCCGATGTTGGAACCAGTGGGTACGTTATCTTACCGGCACATGTCGTCAGCCCTTTAACGCACTCATTCATTTTTCTACTTCAGCTGTTGCAAAAGGGGAAATTTAAGGCGTAACAAGTAGGTACTTACGTATTTATTATAACAGCTGACACTCCGGAACTTATGGAGCTGATTTCAATAGATACACATCACAAGCAAACACCTATATACAACGTTTTGTGTGTCAGCAGAAACGAATAGAATTGCCCAAGAAAGGAGCAGTCTGTTTTGGAACTAGCTACTGGACTTGTACAGCACCGAACATGATATCACCTAATCCGCAACATGTACAATGTGAACAAATACGCTCGGGCTAACATGTAAAGGGGTTAAAGCACACCAGAGGAAGGGAGATNAAAAGGGGAAATTTAAGGCGTAACAAGTAGGTACTTACGTATTTATTATAACAGCTGACACTCCGGAACTTATGGATCTGATTTCAATAGATACACATCACAAGCAAACACCTATATACAGCATTTTGTGTGTCAGCAGAAACGAATAGCATTGCCCAAGAAAAGGAGCAGTCTGTTTTGGAACTAGCTACTGGACTTGTACAGCACCGAACATGATATCACCTAATCTGCAACATGTACAATGTGAACAAATACGCTCGGGCTAACATGTAAAGGGGTTAAAGCACACCAGAGGAAGGGAGATCATCGTACTGCGCGACAAGAGCCACGGAACCCAGTGACGTCGGCGCTTCTACAAGACCCCATGTCATCTCGCCCAGTATCTCGTCGACTGTCATATGTCGGACAGATGGTTCGCCATCTCATGCCCAGACTGCTGTTAACACCAGAGCAGAGACAGGAGCATTTGAAGAGATGCTGTGAACAGAAGGCGTGGAGTGATGGCGAGTAGCGACACATCATGTTCAATGAAGAGTCTCGGTACTCCATCAAGACGGATGACCCTTGTGAACAAGTATGACGTCACCAGAAACAGTGAACATGTCCCGGAGTGCCACACCGGTATTACACTTGGCATTATAGTGTGGGAAGCCATTAGACCATGACGTCAGGTAAACTTAATTCTACTCAGATTTGGAGCAAAACAAGATTTCTGATAAGAGAGTTTGGCATAGGGAAAATTTCCGCCTCAAGATGCGCTAGTGTGCCAAAGAGTCGCTTTTAAGCTGGCGATAAATTGTTAAATTCTATACATTATTTTTGTTAACGTTAGTGTTTGCTTGGATTGTGATATTTGCTTGCCCCAGCCCAAATGTATAACTTTATTTTGTAAGTATATTAACTTTATTCGTAACTGTGATTCACGCCCTCCAATAGTGTTTACAAGAGCAAACAGTAAAAACAAAAATGTGACTGGCATAAGGCGTTCATAAGCAGGCTTAATTAAATTGGAAAACTATACGAATTTAAATGCGAAAAAAAATTGGTCTGTCGTCAAAATTAATTTTGTACTTTTCTCATTTCGCTTAAGGAAACTAAGCGGGAAAACTGTAAAAACTATATTTTAAACCATTTAACTTTTACGTATTTCCATTCTGGTGCAATTTAAATAAACCTATTGTGAAAGCCTACATTTTACTAAATCAAATTCACGACAGATTATTTACCAACATGTGAATAAATTTCGCTGTATTTGCGCTCTAGTGCGAAGAACATGGTTTATTCTTTACGTAGGGCTTTAACAATACAACTCGGAAGATTTCACATAACAACAGTTGTTTGATGAAAATTGCAATTATCGCATTTACTTACATACAAAATAGGAAAATCAGGTACACATCGTCACAGAGTGGAAGCACCCGCAGGAAACCCACATCTCCATGACAGTGGCCACTAACTCTCCTTCCTTCCTTCCATTCCACTCAATTCAGCAAAATGGGTCATATCGAAAACCTTCAAGCAGCAGAGTTTAAATAGCAGAGTACAAACAAATAACGCAGTCGCAATAATTGCGACAATTCAACCATCCCCTGACAGGAATTGGAATACAAGATAATTAACCCCCAAAATAGTGAGAAGTGGTTCANTGCGACAATTCAACCATCCCCTGACAGGAATTGGAATACAAGATAATTAACCCCCAAAATAGTGAGAAGTGGTTCAACACACTGCTAGTTTTCTTTTACTTTATCTCGGGGCTTATATTATTATTTCTGATAAACTGCCCATATAAAAAATACAAGCATTATAAAAATACAAATATCCAAACAGACTTTCAAATACATTACAATTATAATGTTTGATATGAAAATTTAATGAAATTACATTTAATAATTGGCTCCCATAACAATACATACTTAGCCCAAATANAAATGTTTGATATGAAAATTTAATGAAATTACATTTAATAATTGGCTCCCATAACAATACATACTTAGCCCAAATATTGTAACATTGCAAAATTACAGAATAAAAAAAAACATTTATCTTAAAATGTTTCCCTGTACATGCCCTATAAAGTTCCATCATCAAACATGGCAGGATGTGCCTTCTGCCAAGTTATAATGTTCTCATCGTGAGGTCCCTATCCTGTCTCTCCCAAGACGAACGAAACTCTTTTTACAGTCAGGAAACACGTCGACCAGGGAATTGAGGAACATCCCAGGTGGTTTCGTTGGTTCGAGCCCAGTAAAATTCAGATCTTGATGACGTCTAAGGTAGCGTCAGACGGTTGCTAGACACCGTCCATACAGGTTGCCAGGGAGAGGACATCGGCGGGGTGTGGGGGGTGGGGCAGCCTCAAGCCTCCACGCCGACAGTCAGCGCTCACCTGCCAAGCCACGCAGCCGCGTCGGTACCGACGTCCACGACGACTTACGTCTGACGGGTCACCAACTAGGTAAGCCTCAGCTCCGTCGTCGATCTATCCGCGTGTTGGGAAGTGCAATTTCCTGCGCTAATATTAATGCTGGGTGTAAGGTGTTCCAGCACCACCACATCCCCCCCCCCTCTTCCCCTAGCCACTTTCCTCATGCATCAGTGTGAGCAGGTCGCGTTCTGCAGACAGCCACTTCTAGTCGCTATCGGGTCGGTAGCACTAATTCACATTCCCTCATAGACCTTCTTTTCTTTCTGGACTCTCTTTCTGGCATTCCTCAAACACACAAGGANGCACTAATTCACATTCCCTCATAGACCTTCTTTTCTTTCTGGACTCTCTTTCTGGCATTCCTCAAACACACAAGGACGACGCAAATAAAACCGGCTCATATCAACTGGGTTTTTTTTTACAATTTCCTATAATACTGGGCATTATCAGATTAATTGACATATTCATTTAAATATTACCTTTATGTAATGATTATTCACTCACACTAATTTTTCTTGAAATTTTACATGTTATTATTTTCTTTAAAATCATTACAATTTTCTTTACAAGTTAAATAAAATCCTTTATACATACTAATATACACTAGCATCTCCGAGGTAGCGATAATATTTAGATGTTTGCGTATGACCATTTCACGAGTGTGCCGTGAATATCGGGAATCNTCATCTCCGAGGTAGCGATAATATTTAGATGTTTGCGTATGACCATTTCACGAGTGTGCCGTGAATATCGGGAATCCGGTAAAACATCAAATCTTCGACATTGCAGCGGTCGGAAAAAGATCGTGAAAGAATGGGACAAACGACGACTGACGAGAATCATTAAACTTGACAGACGTGCAACCCTTTCTCAAATTGGCGCAGATTGGATTTGTGAACTGCCCTGCAGGATTCATGGCGTAAATTGCTTCCTTCAAACCTTCAGACATTAGTCGAGTCCATGCCACGTCGTCTTGCGGCACTTCTGCGTGCTCGGGGGCCCTACACGATATTAGGCAGGTGTACCAGTCTTTTTGCTCTTCAGTGTATTTCGTTGTCAGTCGCCCGCGCCACGGGGTAGCGTAAAGTTCTCTTGTACTCGCGTCTCGCAAATTTACTGATTAATTGTTTTCATAACATTTTCAAGTACTTTGCTGTAATATTGCTGATCTTTTACCTTCACTAACTATTTTTGCTGACTATTGTAAGCAAATAAACATGGAAACTGTATCTCAAGTGCAAACTAGGAACAAGTGGAATTGTGTGATATTTGGTGCTCCAGAACTACTATGTAAGACTGTTTTACCTGCGTACGATAATGTTACGAAGTTCTAGATAAAGTACGAAATTCAGCACCAATGAAATATGATAGAGCCATCTTTTCAAGCAATAAATAGCCAGTCAAGTTGCGTTAAAGATCGAAGAATTGTGGCAGAAGGCTTCAATTCCAACTTTGTCTCACACGCGTATTCTGCAGCTTTTACGGTCTTACCATGAAAAATATAGAAATATTATTAAGCCGTTAGAAGGCCGGAAAGGCAGTGAATTTCTTAACAAAAATATCAAGAATTTCCAGGTTAGTGTAGAAGCAAAGTTGTTTGATATTTCCTCTTGCAAATGCTCTGATTTCCATAGTTGTAAATATAGTTCCAGTGGTAGAACGCGCGTTTCTCTTGGATCAAAGAAACAGCCGAAAGATGCTAATGGGCTCAGTAGATAAAACTGCATCGAAGGCGAATCAAATAAAATCTCAGAGACAAGTTAAAAGTTCATCTCAACTTGCTAAATACAGAAAAACTGCAGCCGAAAGTAGATTGCCTCTGTCCAACGATTCAGATTCCAGTCAATATTGACGAATTTGTCCCAAGTCCACAATCAAAGCCGAAAAAGTCTCCACCTAGAGAAAATCCCAGTTCTCAAATGAGACTCTCTCTCTCTCTCTCTCTCTCTCTCTCTCAATTTGCATTATCTTGCTACAGGACAGAGGTGTCTTATAAAAGTGCNTCTCTCTCTCTCTCTCTCTCTCTCTCTCTCAATTTGCATTATCTTGCTACAGGACAGAGGTGTCTTATAAAAGTGCAGCGTCCATTGCCAGTGCTGTTTTAGAAGATGTTGGTATTATTACAAAAGAAAGCACTTCAAAGGTAATATATAGAATTAAAGTAAGGAGACCACGAGAAAAATGCGGCAAAAATCTGCAAAAGAGAGATATGAAAAATGCTATATTGCTGCAGGACTTATATTCTGATGGACGAAAAGACGATGCATTTATGGTTGAAGAAAATTTGGGAAAATCATATCGTAAAACAATAAAAGAGGAACATTATTCGTTGTTCCAGGAACCAGAGTATATTTATATCGGGCATGTGTCTCCTTTATCCAGCTCAGCAAAGTCTGATTCGTCTTCTAGTGTCGAATATCTAGAAAAAAACAACTTCGACTATTGAAATCTATCTGCTGTTGGATGCAATGGCTCTGTGGCTGACACTGGACTCAAGAACGGAGTTAGCACGAAGCTGGAAATCTTTCTTGGGCGTCCGGTTCAGTGGCTAGTATGTCAAATTAACGCCAATGAACTTCCCCTACGCCATCTGTTTCAACACCTAGATGGATCGACTACTGGCCCTCGGGAATATTCAGGTCCTATCGGCAAGCGACTGGTCGGATGTGAAAAGCTTAAAATAGCAGACTACCGTCCGATAGTTGCAGAAATACCAGTTATCGATAAAAAAAGGACCTAAATGCATACCATAAATACCTCCTAGATACTTGTGAAGCAGTTGTAAGTGGTTCGTGCTCTGGAAGTTTGTCACCGAGAGATCCGGATAAGATGTCCCAAGCCAGATGGCCGACATCTGCAAACCAGATTCTGCGTTTATATATTTCAAGTGAAAAACCGTCACGTAATCTTACGATGCTAGCCGAATACATTGTGAAGGTGTATGCTCCTACCTGGTTTGCTATAAAGTGCCACTCTTCGTGCAAAGACGGCGCTAAACATGTTTTTTAAAACGATCCAAGCTTCGCGTTACCTGAGTAATGAGCTTAAGATAGTGATAGATCCTGTAATCCAGAGGAACAGCTACTTTGCGCACCTCGAAACATTGTACTGGCCGTGATTACTGACGACAGAAACACATTCGAGAGCTTGGTTTGCGTAGAATCGTGAAAGATAGAAGTTGTTCGCAAGGGATTGGTACCTTTATTATTCCTCCTCTCAACTTCAATGCAAAGGAATACCAAGATATNATAGAAGTTGTTCGCAAGGGATTGGTACCTTTATTATTCCTCCTCTCAACTTCAATGCAAAGGAATACCAAGATATTATATGCTGGCAGTCGTGCACTATCACTGAACCTCCGCTAACATTTCCCGGTATCCCAAAAGGAACTCGAGGATCTTATAAATAGCGTAAAAACAGAGCTGAGTTTTCCACAATGTCCTTGCCACACCCAGGCAGTAGAAGAATGCGTCATACTGGTNATAGCGGAAAAACAGAGCTGAGTTTTCCACAATGTCCTTGCCACACCCAGGCAGTAGAAGAATGCGTCATACTGGTCACTGAAGCCTCGTCAGCGGTGTGTGTATACAACAGAAGAGACGGATGCATTCGTACGAGACTGGAATCTCGAAAAAGCATGCCTAGATTTGAAACCAAATTTAATTATGTTGTTTAAAGAAGTTAATGTCTTATTTTAAGTGATTTTTTTATGAAAATATTATACGCCCCGCGGGGCAGCTGAAGACATTTTTATTTTGTATCGAGATTTTGCATGCTTCATACGGAGCCCAAAAAAGTAACTTTTCCGGACTATTAATAAATTATTTAAAATAAAAATTAATTTGTTTTCTGTTTCGTTCCACCCTAATGTACGCTGTTCCAGTGCCGTCACAAATGCGACACCAGTGCTATCTGGCGGCCAGACTAAAAGCATTGAGTTTCCCAACCTGAATAGAATAAACTTATGTCAGGTAACCCGCTCCCCAACCCTTGCATTCCAGCGCTGCTCCATACTCATCTCTCTTCACCCTCATTGGCTCTCAAGACCTCGATGTTTAGAGCCGCCCAAATCTCGTCACTTATAGCTAATATTCGTGAAGATACTTAAGAAAATAAATATGTAATAATCTCACTACAGCCATATTTAAACCGCTTTTTATCTTCTACAAACGTAAACTGTCTTTGAATAAGCATTCAGTAAGTTATTTTGTTCATACAGTAATACAAGTTCAATATTTCGAAACTGCAAAATTCCAAATAAATGGAAAATAACCAATGTTGCCTCTCCATTTCAAAAAGTATAATGAGAGACTTGAAACCTCTCAGGTAAAATTTTATTAGGAGAAGAAACAGACTTTTTAAAAGAAAGATACTATGTTTTTATTTTGAAACAGATAATACACAAGCCTATTAAGTACAATCCTGAACTACTGTATCATTTGCGGACTTCAAAAGACTTATAATTAGGTAGAAAGTAAATAGAGAAAACAATACAGTATAATCTAAAGTAGAGGCTATCATTTTCACCAGATAAATACAATAAATTTCCGTTCATAGTCATTGAGAGAACAACTGATAGAGGAGAGTTAAACTCAGACAAACTTGTTAATAGAGGTTTTCGACGGGGGCGNTAGTCATTGAGAGAACAACTGATAGAGGAGAGTTAAACTCAGACAAACTTGTTAATAGAGGTTTTCGACGGGGGCGCGAACACTCACGCAGTTTTCAAAACCTATATAGACAAACTTCCCCGTGAGAGAAAGACAGTTTATTTTTAATTTATAACGGACAATAAAACCAATGTTTTTCCAGATACATATTCAGACGATCAGGTCAGCTTGCAGAAAATAAAAAATAATATATAGCTGGCAATATTTAAATTAAGATCTCTGAGCTTAAAATATAATGGGAAATATAAATTCCACCATTCTTCGGCAGACAAACGGTAATTACAAGCTATAACAGTGATTAGAAATAATTCATTTTAGAACAATTCCTTCTGCACGAATCGTTAGGATTTACATGTCCTGTAAGGGAAGATCAAAGCAAGTAAAATAAGATTAACAGCTTCTAGTGAATTGTAGTGCGAATGCGGACAAAAAACACTCTGAGAAGAAAAGTGATGCAAACGACTCCTTTCGAATCACAGACTGATGGCAATTCCAACATTAATATAAGACTAAGGATGTTAGATAGCAAATAAAAACGATTTGATACAAGAAACAGCAGTGATGAAGCTTTTCGTAAAAGTAAATGAACATACAAGAGGGAATAAATTAGAAAGTGAAAATATCAAAACTGAAACAATAAAAATATTTTTATATATGTCACCAAGTTAATAATCCTTCCTATCATCATAAGGAAATATTTGCAAAAGCAGTCATTAACAAGAAAGTTTTAAGATACAAGGAAGATTTGAAAGATGATCTTAGCCACGTGCACCGAAACATACTTCCAAAAAATGCCCTGTACTATAAACAAAGAGAAGAAAAAAAATCCGAAGACAAAAGAAGATAATTTCTAAGGCCGAAACAGGCCTAATTCTCGCGCTGTAAAATCAGAAGAAGGAGAAGTTGTACGTAGCAAGCGAAGATGCTGAGTGGAACTGCAGTTGGCGAACACGGATTCCATTCTCATCCTGATTTCAGTTTCTCCTGGTTTTCCGGAATCACTCCAGGAGAATGTTGTACGTAGCAAGCGAAGATGCTGAGTAGTAGCAGTTGGAGAACACGGAATCCATTCTCATCCTGATTTCAGATTCTCCTGGTTTTCCGGAATCACTCCAGGAGAATGTTGGTATTGTTTATTTGATAAATACAATGGTGGATATCCTCAAAACATTTTAAAGAAAAAAATTATGGACTGTTACAAATAATAAACATGAAGGAATGTCCTTATTCTGCGCAGTTTTTAAAAACTGCGAAAATATTTTATATCCTTATTTTTAATGTTCCTTCAAGTTACTCATGGTATCTCATTTCAATGCAAATTATCTAATTTCGGTGAGTGAGTTAATTTTTTTGTAAGTCCAAAAAATACTAAATTGGTGATTATATCTGGCCATTGTGTGAAAAATAAGAAGCGTACGTTTTTTGAGAGAAAGCAGTACTCGTATGTGACGTCTAGTGGTTGAACAACATTTAGTACACATCTAAAGAAATGTATTTGTCGGTGACCAGCACTAAGTTTTCTAAATACTTACTAGCAGTTAAGTTATGACGTCGCTCGTTAAAGGCCGTCAGAACTCGATGTTCGTGCAAATGATGCCGTCAGCACAGTTTTTAATTAATTTGTTCGAAGCAAACGGACATCGTAACCAAGTGAGACATGACCCAGTTGCGAACGGTCACATTCCTTGAAGTGTAGCGCTGGTGGAACGTGTAAACTGGGCACTGGCGTGTTTGTAGCAGTGCTGCCGCCGCGAGAGGGCACACAGGACTCATTAGCGAACACAAAATGCCGCACAGAAATCTGTTTTGTCTTTGCTCTGAACGCCGGAGAACTCCCCCCTCCTGCTCTCTCGACCAAGCCTCTTAACTACCATCCCTTCTCCCCCTCCTACATTTTTTTATTTTCAAGGGCGAAGTTTCTCCGTCAAACAACCAGAGTGGATAATTTAATTTGAGAACAAACAAACCGTTAATTTTCACTGGAGACAAGGACTGGGACACAGGGTGATGCGGGAGTGGCCAGGGCCCCCCAGGGGGGGGGGGAGATAGGGGCTGTACTTCTAGCTACGCAGACCCGGGACCTCTTCACAGGGTTTTGAACGGCTCAGTGGTAAATTTATTTTTTTTATCGCCTTACCTTCTCCGTTCTTTCTCTGACGGTGCCCAACTTCTTTCGTTGCTGTATTCTCACCCGTCTTTCACAGGAAGGCCTTTTTCACTTCGCAGCCCAATCTGCTGGCTTTCTGGGGTTTCTTTTTTACTTATTACTCCATCCACCGTGCAACCTCTTTTCAGCAAGCGACGTAAAGGAAAGGGAAAACACTTAATTTCGTCTAGAAGACGTGGCAGTCTTTAATGATCTATCTTGAGGAGGCACTTACTGCGTAATCAATGTTCTCTCAGATATTCCTACAGAGGTCATTGAGGCATACACTTCAAACGGTCAGCTAACTGTACACGTTTCTCAGCATTTACACATGGNATTCCTACAGAGGTCATTGAGGCATACACTTCAAACGGTCAGCTAACTGTACACGTTTCTCAGCATTTACACATGGGAATGAATACCCAAAATAATAAATACATAAAACCGTAAGCCTGAGAATAGTTTTTACATTTACAGAGCTTTTTTATTATCTACAAACGTAACACTTAGCCAAGCACGTCTCGTACGAAACACAAGCGGTAGTTCGCTAAGTTATGGAGAAACAAATAGAAATGATGAGGTATTTGAAATCATAGCATTGCTGACGCCACTCCTGTCTTGATAGGTCAACGTAAGCCACGTGGAGATCACTCACACTTCACACACTGACAATATCCATCTCACTCCCGCGCCTACAGTTCGTGATGACCTTATTTTGGAAAGCAATGANACACTTCACACACTGACAATATCCATCTCACTCCCGCGCCTACAGTTCGTGATGACCTTATTTTGGAAAGCAATGATGAATAAAATATTTCGCACATGAATATCTATGTATCGCTCAATCTTTTCTGTGCATTTACTTCTTCTCGCGCACTTCTAAGTTATTTAAATGCTAATAGTCGTATCAACCTCAATAAAACCAATTTCTCCTTCTTCTCAAAGACGTGCCTCCAGAATCTTCACATTATTCTATATAAAATATTTTTTTAATTGCGTCATTTCCGAGAAATTCGCTTTGCATAACACCCAACAACTGACTAAGAATTGAAGGAAACTACTAGAGAATACTTTCATTCTTGTTAACCAAATGTTTGATGAAAAGAGAATCTAAATATGCTGCAACTCAAAGCTTTTTTCAATCCCTTACAAAATTCACAAAGCATCTCTGACTACATATTTTTCAAAATACTCTTTTTTGAGCCATGCTTCTTGACCGTGTGACTGAAACACCGTACACGTAATGAATATATATTTCGCCGATTATTTACGGTTGCAGGTTCATCAGCGTAAAGGTGTGTCTATAAATCCTCAATAGGCCTTATGGCATAATGCAATTCGTAAAAANACAAAGCATCTCTGACTACATATTTTTCAAAATACTCTTTTTTGAGCCATGCTTCTTGACCGTGTGACTGAAACACTGTACACGTAATGAATATATATTTCGCCGATTATTTACTGTTGCAGGTTCATCAGCGTAAAGGTGTGTCTATAAATCCTCAATAGGCCTTATGGCATAATGCAATTCGTAAAAANGGTTGCAGGTTCATCAGCGTAAAGGTGTGTCTATAAATCCTCAATAGGCCTTATGGCATAATGCAATTCGTAAAAATAGCATGCATCTTTGAAATTTTTAGCTGAACCATTAGTTGATATGGAACCTTTACAGTGCTAGTAAGTAATGTGCAATTTTACGTAGGTCTGCTACCAGTGTCTAATATGGTGCTTTTATAGAATTTTTACGTTGTCATAATTGCTACTTAGGCCGTTTTTACTCAATATATTGTGAGACGCGAATGTATGAATGGTATTTTCAAGATGGATTGTTGAAGTGTATTTGAAAATCAACGGAAAAAATCTTGTGGTTTTAACCGAAGTACATCTTATTCCAAGGAATTCATGCATAATTTTAAAGCTAAATGTACAGTTCCTGAAAGATGGGCGCACTGCCACCGCGAAAATTTCTAAGCAATTTACACCCCGATAAAACTATGTTTTAATTGTTTTATTTCAAACCTGTGGGAAGCTATTGCATAAGGATCACTATTCTTTGCCTTGCGTGTTCATTTATGGAGATACGTGTTAGATGAACCAAAATAGCTCTCATCAAATTCCATAACAGAAATAAATAGGTTTGACCACCTTATCCTGCGCGGCTAATGTGCTGTTCTCACGAAATAATTCCCGGCTGTAAAACGGTATCATCACAATAAACAAAAAGGAAAATATGATGTTTCTGATTTGGACACCATTATATCACTGCGCACAGTAGTTTATGAGACATGCCCCTTGCTGATACAAGTACGAGTTGCATGCTACAAGTACGATTATCATGCTACCAACACGAGTTGCATGCTACAAGTACGAGTGGCATGCTACAAGTACGAGTTGAATTTTACAAGTACGAGTTGCATGTTCGCAGGTTCTGGCCGTGCAGAAAGTTCCACATTAGATTTCAAATATCCTTCTTCGATATGACAAATACAACTTTTCAGTGCTAAGTACTACTAAGAGACAAACGCCTATTCGGCGATAATAAGCGTCACTGTGTGTTTGAAACGCGTTGTCTGAATTACAGGCTTTCAAACACCTAGCCGAATTTTGATTGTGTGATCCCCTTTTTCTTTTCACACGGCGAGGTTAAAGATGCCCTGCCAAGAGTATCTTTTTTTTTTTNTTTGATTGTGTGATCCCCTTTTTCTTTTCACACGGCGAGGTTAAAGATGCCCTGCCAAGAGTATCTTTTTTTTTTTAATTGTGATACAAATATTTATAATGCCATACAATTATGGATTGTTAGATCAAATAGAAGCACGACACAAATTAATGTGGCAAACATATTTTTTTTTACTACAGGTTTTTATGATGCTTAAATTTTATTATGACCTTAAGCACGGTAACGGAATACAGCTAGATANTTTTTTTTACTACAGGTTTTTATGATGCTTAAATTTTATTATGACCTTAAGCACGGTAACGGAATACAGCTAGATATGGTTGCGCCTGCATATTTATAGTTTTGTTGTAAATTAATTTCTTTGGAATCGTAGACGAAAAGTCGTATTATAAATCATCAACTTATTATTTTATCTCCAACCTGCAGCCAGAGTTTCTATAGGTCAAATTAATATTCATATGTACATAACATATATTGTTGCTATTATTATGCGTAGTAATATAACATTCTTCCTTGCTGTGGTCAGGACTGGTGTCCAGCCACAGAAAATATATTCACACGAACAAGGCTGTGTTGAATTTACACAAAACAAATAGTATGTTAACCTTTTAAAAATAATTGATAATTGGTTTTTATATTCGATGTCGGTTTATGTTTTCATTTTGTTTATGTCAAATAATATTTNTTAAAAATAATTGATAATTGGTTTTTATATTCGATGTCGGTTTATGTTTTCATTTTGTTTATGTCAAATAATATTTCATTTTACGTACTTGCGGGAGTTAATCTTGTAGGCAAACTATGAAACCTATTAGTTTTAGTTGAGATTCTCGTTGGNAATTTTACGTACTTGCGGGAGTTAATCTTGTAGGCAAACTATGAAACCTATTAGTTTTAGTTGAGATTCTCGTTGGAGGAGAGAGACAAAGGACGTGAACGGAGGCAATTCAGACAAAAGTAAAGACAATCAGATTGTTTATATTGGACGTCTCGTGGCAGTATGAAAGTCGTTCCACAGTCGGCAACATCTCGCCCACAGAGGGAGGAGACAGCTCTGGGCCGCCTTTGAAGCCGTCTTTATTATTATCATTATAATTCGTGGTAAAGTGGACTGAGCCGCTCCCCGGCCTAACTGCATTAGGCAGCCCCCCCNTGGCTTACCTCAACTTGCTCACTTCTTCAGTAACGTCGTTATCCGCGGACAAACTCTCCTTATTCCCGCCCGAAACATCGCATTTATCTGAACCACGACATTTGTGCAGCGAGGAATTAATGGCTTTCTTCTGCTGGCGGGGTACACTCACGCCATGTTGCATTTGAACATTTATTATATCAGTATTTTAGTATTTAGTTGCGCTAAATTAGGATGCCATCTACAGTCACTTGTTCAGCAATGGATGCGATCGGGTAATTAAGTATTTTAGTAATTTTCGTAACATTCTAAAAATATTATCACAAAAAAAACCAAATACGCCATCATCTTGGTAGACTGAGACATGTTACGTAACAATTTTGAAACTAAAAGCGCTAATTCGAACATGCCTCTGTTATGCACTTTGGACTTCATTGATTCCCGGTCCCCATAGCGTTTCGTATTTCCAATGTAAAGTTAAGTAACTAAGGACCAATTTTTACACGAGATTGTCCGATTCCGAAGTNATAGCGTTTCGTATTTCCAATGTAAAGTTAAGTAACTAAGGACCAATTTTTACACGAGATTGTCCGATTCCGAAGTAATATTTTTTTACCTAAGAAAATAATTTATTAATGAAAATATTTTATTTATAAATATACATAACCATACGTATATGCATTCACAATCTGTCTTCTTGTGGTACCAGAAATTAATGACTAAATATATTTTTTAATTAGAATTTTGCACAAGATAATCCTTAAATTGTTGGTATTTATAAAATTACTATCACCATAGTTACTATAAAATAAACTGATTTTATGCATTGTATGTAAACTATGATGGTTATATGCGTACTTCTATTGCATGATATAATGTAGTGCCGCAATAAACCCAGTACAATCAATTTTCGTGAAGCAATGCCGTGATTTCAACACTCTCGTTAAGATAGATAGTAAAAGGTGTTTCTTTCAGTAATGTCACAAACGTCAAATTTCAAANATAGCGTTTCGTATTTCCAATGTAAAGTTAAGTAACTAAGGACCAATTTTTACACGAGATTGTCCGATTCCGAAGTCATATTTTTTTACCTAAGAAAATAATTTATTTATGAAAATATTTTATTTATAAATATACATAACCATACGTATATGCATTCACAATCTGTCTTCTTGTGGTACCAGAAATTAATGACTAAATATATTTTTTAATTAGAATTTTGCACAAGATAATCCTTAAATTGTTGGTATTTATAAAATTACTATCACCATAGTTACTATAAAATAAACTGATTTTATGCATTGCATGTAAACTATGATGGTTATATGCGTACTTCTATTGCATGATATAATGTAGTGCCGCAATAAACCCAGTACAATCAATTTTCGTGAAGCAATGCCATGATTTCAACACTCTCGTTAAGATAGATAGTAAAAGGTGTTTCTTTCAGTAATGTCACAAACGTCAAATTTCAAANGTGATTTCAACACTCTCGTTAAGATAGATAGTAAAAGGTGTTTCTTTCAGTAATGTCACAAACGTCAAATTTCAAACGGCTGCTCGTATGTTTAAATAACAATCCATTAATTTAACCATAGCTTTTCTATTCAGAATACCCGCAAAAAATGCTGTGTAATATAAAAGATTGCAAAAACTTGTAGTCATTTAATGCCTATTCTGTGGAGAAAAAAAAANGCAAAAAATGCTGTGTAATATAAAAGATTGCAAAAACTTGTAGTCATTTAATGCCTATTCTGTGGAGAAAAAAAAATGTTTCCGAACTCTTCAAGGATATCACTTTCATTTGTTTCGGTTCTCCATTTTACTTTAGCCTCTAGTAATTGAGGGGGGGGAGGGGCGCAGTGGCTGAGTGGTTAGACTGCTCGCCTGTTATCTAGGCAATTCTGTCTGAAACCCCGGCCAGGTCACTACGGATTTTCGCATGTGGGAATCATGCCGGACGTTCTGTTGGTCGGCGGGTTTTCTCAGGGATCTCCCGTTTCCTGTGCCCTTTCATTTCAGTGCTGCTCCATTCTCATCTCAATCACCCTCATTGGCTCTCAAGACCTCGATTTTAAGAGCAGTCCAAATCTCTTCACTCGTTCTAGTAATATGCAGATAACAAAGTAAGCAATTCATACGCATAGGGTATTTTGATAAATAACACAGTATAATATATATTTGTAGCTATACAGTAAAAAGAACACAAACTAAAATTGTGATATAACTTGACTAATATTCTATAATATCCAATGAATTTTTTTTTACTCACTTGTAAAACCTTAGAAATCGATCTACCTATAAATACAGTAAAAATAATCTGGGGGAAAAACCATGAATGCATTCGGTTTTGCATTACTTCTCCTAACAAAATTCGTCCAGTAACTATAATTTGGCAATGGTTTCATCATATCAGCAATCTAAAAATTTGTTGAATTTATAGACAGCTGTGTGTGCGGCTACAAAAACCATGCAGGTGAACTTTTTGCGTGGTAGCTGCATTATTGCTTTTTATGTAGTAATATACACTGTGATAATATATTTATTATGTGGTTTGGAAGATGTGAAGTAATGCTTATAGCATATAAATGGATTCCAAATTTGCACATTATTGATCCGAGAAAGTGCGTGTATGTGTTAATTCACACGCCATTTAATGAGACATAAAATATTTGTATGTTTCATAAAACAATGTGTTGTAAATACACAGTAGTTAATTTGTAATGATACAATAAAAATGTTGTCAACAAATTTCCACAGAATGGTTTGTGAAACATAAGAAAGTTCTTACTNGCTGTGAAGTAATGCTTATAGCATATAAATGGATTCCAAATTTGCACATTATTGATCCGAGAAAGTGCGTGTATGTGTTAATTCACACGCCATTTAATGAGACATAAAATATTTGTATGTTTCATAAAACAATGTGTTGTAAATACACAGTAGTTTATTTGTAATGATACAATAAAAATGTTGTCAACAAATTTCCACAGAATGGTTTGTGAAACATAAGAAAGTTCTTACTGTGTGGTTAAATGTTAATTATTTTTCTTCGTAGGCTTTTTTACCTTCAGATTTACAGGGCTCCAACTACAAAAAATACTAGGAAGAAACGGTGGAATTATCACTTAAAGGAAGACTAGTAAAACGTTTTGAAAGCCAATTGTAAATCCTAGGGATTTGTTCAAATTAGGAATTTTTTTTTTTGTCAAATAATGAAGTTTCGGCTGTTTCCAACTTTACACACGATTGCACTTTACTTACGTGTACGCNCATAGGGATTTGTTCAAATTAGGAATTTTTTTTTTTTGTCAAATAATGAAGTTTCGGCTGTTTCCAACTTTACACACGATTGCACTTTACTTACGTGTACGCCTTGTTAGCAGTGAAGCGAATCTCTATTAAAATAAAATTAAATTAGAAGGACTAAATAACAAGACCAATGACGGAGTTGTGGTTTTTCTCAGATGTATAATGTGGTATATGGAAAACTGAAAAATGTTCCTATTGGTTAGGGGGCAACGATGGTATAGTGGTCAGACTACTAGCCTTCCACCAAGGGGATCCGGNTAAAGCGAATCTCTATTAAAATTAAATTAAATTAGAAGGACTAAATAACAAGACCAATGACGGAGTTGTGGTTTTTCTCAGATGTATAATGTGGTATATGGAAAACTGAAAAATGTTCCTATTGGTTAGGGGGCAACGATGGTATAGTGGTCAGACTACTAGCCTTCCACCAAGGGGATCCGGATTCGATTGCCTGCGGGGGCCTCCACCGGATTTTCGCCGGACGATGCCGCTGGTCAGCGGGGTTTTGTCGGGGATCTCCCGTTTCCCCCGTCCTTGCATTCTGGCGCTGCACCATACTCACCTCGCTTCACCCTCATCGGTTCCTAAAAGCTCGATATTAAGAGCCACTCAAATATCTTCAACCACTCCAAGTGGTTACATCTGATAACCAGCGGATGCTGCATCTCAGTTGAAACAATAAGAATTTTTACTAAGTAAATAGTTCAAGGATAAAATAATTTGAAAGAGCGAGCCTTCGCATTAGGATGGGCAGGATGATGTCCTTGCACTCCCCGTGTGTACTGCTGAAGGAGTGCCGAAGGACTCTCGCCACGTGACGCCGTGAGGTAGGGCGACGACTGGGCGAGGTGTTTAAATATTCATGACGGCCGCGAAGACGTCTCGCGGGGGACCCGGAGAGCGACCCACGTCTGCGGACACGACGGCCAAGTTCAGTCCCCCTCCTACTCCTCTCCCACGGCGAACCCTCGTCACTAAGCTCTGTTCACGCTGCGCTGGAGCTAACAAGCGGACAAGTGCGTACGGCCATCAACTAACCGAGAATCATCACGAACAAGTCGTGTTCGTCCAGGTTCGGTTCGCATTCGATCAAGACCCATTCGTCATCAGTCTTCCATCGAATCACCTAAGTATATACATGTTCGCTAAAGTGCGGTGACCCGCCTCGTTTACACCGGTTAGGAAAGTAGATGGGGCTTAACGCCTCGTCAGCAGCGAGATCACAGCCAGTTGCTCAGAGAAGCAGGAACGGACCATGACCTGTGTTAAAGAACCATCCC
Source organism: Clitarchus hookeri (assembly GCA_002778355.1). NCBI lineage: Eukaryota > Metazoa > Arthropoda > Insecta > Phasmatodea > Phasmatidae > Clitarchus > Clitarchus hookeri. The sequence continues at coordinate 51,626 of NQII01007930.1, read as the reverse complement.
GGCTTTCTCTTGGAGTGACTTCAGGAAACCCTGAACAACCGAGATCAGGACGGCCGGACCAGGATTCCAACCCAAGTCCTCCCGGATGTGCGTAACCACGGCTTCGTGTGCGCACGCTCGCTGGCACGTGTTCGCCGCGGCGTGAACGGAGCTGAGCTGCCGTGCCGCCCTCCGGCAGTCCGTCACAGGTCCGGCGTCTGGGCTGACAGACCTCACGTCGGACGTGTCCGGCGGGAGAGCCCGCGATGACCCCACATCACACGCTGCGGGCGCGAGCTCCTGCCAGGGCGTGAAAGATGCATGGCGATGTGTTTACGACGACTGCCTTCACTGAAGACTCCTCGGGGATTGGAGTCTGCCTGTCCAGCGAGGCGAGATACGCCCGTGCCTCTGACGAGCAGCTTGTTGGAACACACCAGTCAATATTCTAACACCACACGCAAAAAACAGAATTTTTTTTTTCATCCTCTGTTGGTATTATTATACTTCATATACTCGATCGTACTAATATTTCCATAGTAAAGGCTGTAAACGGTCAAATGAGCGCTTTTGAGGCCCTGGTATCTTTTTCCCTATAAGCCATTTGTTATCCTTCCGCCATTAAAAAAAAAAAATTTCCGTTTAAGTATTTAAAACAGTGTGAATATTATACGGGACTCAAAATTTTACGCCTGAAGCTACAATAAAATACAGTTAGTGGCTATTATTCCAAATGAGAGAGTTCAAAAAGAGCTCACTTTGCTGTGATTAGTCCATAGAGATAATCTGTCTAGGCNGCTATTATTCCAAATGAGAGAGTTCAAAAAGAGCTCACTTTGCTGTGATTAGTCCATAGAGATAATCTGTCTAGGCGTCAATTTGTTCGTATGGTTTCTCGTTTCCCGGCGAATGTCAACGAAATTAGACATGTCCATATGTAAATAAATCGTTCCTTTGTGAACGTGGAAAAAAAAAACCTCTCCCCACTTTTACACGCAAAACTAAATTTACATTTGATAGTACACTGAAGAGCCAAAAAAACTGGTATATGCGTGCGTATGCAAAAAAACAGAGGTATGGAACCAATCATAGTAACGCGATGCGATCGGCAGCTAGATCGGTTACTGCTGCTACAATGGCAGGTTATCGAGATTTAAGTGAGACTGAACGTGGTGTTATAGTCGGCGCACGAGAGATGGGACATGGCACCTCCGAGGTAGCGATAACATTTGGATGTTCACGTACGACCATTTCACGAGTGTACCGTGAATATCGGGAATCCGGTAAAACATCACATCTTCGACATCGCTGCGGCCGGAAAAAGATCGTGAAAGAACGGGACAAACGACGACTGACGAGAATCATTAAACGTGACAGACGTGCAACCCTTTCTCAAATTGGCGCAGATTTGATTTGTGGACTTCCCTGCAGGATTCATGGTGTGAATTGCCTCCTGCATACCTTCAGACATTAGTCAAGTCCATGCCACGTTGCCTTGCGGCACTTGTGCGGGATAGGGGGGGGGGGGGGATTCACGATATTAGGCAGGTGTAACAGTTTTTTTGGCTCTTCAGTGTAAGAACGGTATATTACGTTGTGTCCTAATACGATCTTGGACCAATACCCATGATCAGTAAGCTGTTGTCCCAACGAACTCCACCACGGATGTAGATTGTAAACTGCTGCGCCAAACAAGGGACCTGAGCAGACTCGGTGTTTGCTTGCCAGTTTCCCATTGCAACCTCTGATACGTATTTCCGCGAAGTCGGGATATTCTCATGGTGCTCCTGTTGCTTCACGTCATCATTACGCATGGTACTACACTTCTCTATAACCAAAGTACCTCAGGTTCGTTGGCTTTCGGGGTCAACTAATAAAACCAGGATATGTGCATAAATCATTTATTGACGCCAAGAAGTACAAAAACTTGAAAGAAAATTATTTTTCAATGGAAGGAAGTTCACANCGCATAAATCATTTATTGACGCCAAGAAGTACAAAAACTTGAAAGAAAATTATTTTTCAATGGAAGGAAGTTCACAAGTGAGGAAAATAAATTGTAACTTAAGGATAGTGTCTAATTATTAGTTAATTTTGCGATTTTCAGAGTAGGAAAAAGTAGTCCTGATCATTGCAAAGGAGAAATGACATTTTGAAACAAGTTCCAATGAAGTCTGGATTTAAAACGACGCGTGAGTGAATGGCGGAGAAATTTGTGACGCACTTGACGACTGAAGTCTTCAGACACTGATGATGATCAACTTGGCCAGTGCGTCTCTAGAATGCATTTCTACCGCGTCAGAGATTTCATTATATTTTTTGATGGGAGACTTGAGAGCGGTACTGACAGGCATATTCCTTTTTCTACTCAATTTTGTATTCACATCAAAATTTTACTTTATTTTACTCACTAGTCGTGTCATATCATGTTTTTTATTTAATTTGCTAGTATTTTGCGTGACCAGTTCCATTTTTAAGATAAAGTTCGGTTGAAGCCCGCACAACTAGAGGCGGGCTCATTATCTAATACATCGTAAAGATTCACGACATGCCCGTATTAAATAAAGCCGCTCTCAAATTAGTTCAAAGAAATGCAATGAATTTACGTTGTAGTTTGGCGGTATTTTTATCGCTAGTTGTGTGAGACCGAGCAACACTGGTGTATGATGTTCTGCGCGCGTCCCAACTGGGCGAACCGTGTTCGATTCCCGGCGGGGTTGCTCCGTGATTGTGGCATGTGGGAATCGTGCTGGAAGACGCCACTGGTGGACGAGTTTTCTCGGGATCTCCTGTTTCCCCCGCCCTTGCATTCCGACGGTGCTCCATGCCCACCTCGCTTCACCGTCATGGGCTCACAGGACTCCGATGTGAAAAGCCACCCAAACACCTGCGTTCAACAACACCACATGACCAGCTACTCGACTGCGACTGAGAACTTCAGCACAAGGGGAATCCCTAATGAACAATGTTCAACTCCTCAAGGTCATGTATGGCAACAAGAAAGCATTAAAACTGACCCTTCCAAGACTCTCATATACATTCCCGGAAAGATGAAGTACTCGCTAATTATGCTTATAACAGCTAGATATTATTAGACGCGATGAAAAGCAATAAACCAAGCTGCAGTTGCCATGTGGTAGTTTTCTCCTTTCCCTTGACGAAACTCCACAGGAGCCCGGAAAATGCTATTTTTAAAAACTTTTTCTTTCTTTATTCTCTTTAAATATATTCAATAGGGTGAAAATTAAGCGCTGGCTGTAGATAATTGTTGTTTACCTTTCGTGAACATTTTTTTTTTCTTGGAGGTATGCGTATTCGTACCAACACATACTTCAGAGACAATATCATACTAAGGAGTCTCGTTGAGGGTCCAGGCTGGGCATCGTGTTAGTTATCGCCCAGGACTCTCCAGAGTTGCCTGGGCGCCTGGTAAGGTTAATGAGCAGAGCGAGGAAGGAGGAGTTAGCCGGCTGTGTGCTCAGCACTGCTCCTCGGTGTGTTTGCAAAGCCGTCTTCTTCCGCCACCCGAGACGGCGAGAGAGAGCCCTCAAGTGTTGCCTAATTGGATGCGCGAATGCTTATTGGTGGCCTGGCACAACAAACACCCTGCCTCGCCCCTGGGTGGAAGACGCCGTTCGCAATCCCCGGGTGGACGATGCCTACCTCCCTCACGAGTTCCTCTCGCTATGTGGTGAACCTCCGCGCTGCCTGGGTCAGCGATTACTGGCGGGAGTTGCAGCTCGCAGCAGGTTGTTGGAGCCTCGCCCGGCTTGGCCGTCCACTCCCCGCGGCTAACTTCATCTGTGCTTAATGAAGCCACTACAAACATAAGTGAACACTGCCGCCGTGCCGTAAACAGTTGCTGAGTNGCGGGAGTTGCAGCTCGCAGCAGGTTGTTGGAGCCTCGCCCGGCTTGGCCGTCCACTCCCCGCGGCTAACTTCATCTGTGCTTAATGAAGCCACTACAAACATAAGTGAACACTGCCGCCGTGCCGTAAACAGTTGCTGAGTAAAGTAGCCTGTTCACGCTCAAGTCAGCACTTCTGAAATCACACTTCGAAACTAAGATTATCGCTACACGTCACTGCGTGTATTTCTAAGAAAACACTGACTGACAAGCTGTCTGTTAAACTCGCAACGTCGTTGGAAAGAAATGCCAGGTGTTCGTGTTGTATTATAAATGTGACTTTTCTATTTGTGACCACTGAAACTGTACAATCTAGTTTCTGTTTATTTTATAAAGTTTAAGAATTAGCTTATTAGTATCACGTGTGCTCACATTTCTGCTATTTTTACGTATACACGTGACTAACGCATGATTAGAGTGATGAAAATCATATAATTGCTTATTTGACAGTTTTGGAGGAGGAAAGTAGATCCTATGCAAGGCTGTGGAAAGTGCTCACTTTACCGTGAACAGTCTGTAAATATTATTTTGAATATTATTGAAAATCGCGCCAGACGCATTTATATATATATAGTCCTATATAATCTCAAATAGAGGGAAATGATAAGTGATGAGTGAGGGTTGGTTCACAATAAAAACACATAGGCACAGATCATAGGACATAAAATAATAGCATTCAAACAACCAGAATTCTTGTGCGAAATTGATTCACAATTGAATACGTAGGTAAGTATTATTTTCAGCCAATGAAATTTCGCGACAAGTCTGACGTCATTTGGCAGTCTTTAAAAATTTTGTTTTTACGATTGATAAGATGTGAATAATCATAAAACATTTCTGCTAATAAACAGTTATTTGTTTTTTTTTTTCTACAAATTAATATCCTCTGATATTCCTTCGTTTCTGTAGCATACATGTTCCTCCACTTTATATAAACAACTCCGTTGAAAAATTTATACTCTTCTCTGATTAGCTCTTGTCCCATGTGCCCGCACAAGAAAATAAATATAACCATGTCGTTTGTGTACTGTGTGGGGACTCTCGTGCACACGACCTGCCATGTGCAGTTGTAACTCAATATGTTAGAAAACATGACGGGACATTTCTTGTGCACGCGACCTATATTCTGTGGCTACTTTTATATTCTCAATTGTGAACCAATATCAATGATAACGGAAATCTTGTATGGCATTCCACATGGAAGGAAAATAACTGGATATTATTTAAGCTTTCAATTGTCACCTAAAAAGTTGTTGTATTCGACATCACATTAAATGCAGACTTCGAAAGAGTAAATAATGTGACAGTCTATTATCCACCATTCTAAGGTGTATATTCATTTCTGCTACATTTGGAAAAATCAAATTCAGTTATCCAGTCATTGTGCACTAGCTCGTACATCACAATTTGTGATAAACGTCAAGTATGATTCGTAGAGCCGTACGACGTACCACATCCTTGTCATTGAGCACTTAAGCAATCAGTGTCCTTTTGCTCTACACTCAAAACTACGAGGCAGAAGAATGTTTTATTGACCAGTAAACTTTCTAGTTAACCTCTAAATATGCAGTAATAAATTTAAATGGCTTACATCTTTACTACGTTTTTAGTTTGTGACTGAATCCTGAAGTATTTTCGTACATTAAGAATTTCAAATGTAGATACGACTTCAGTTGGATTGTTATNGTTTGTGACTGAATCCTGAAGTATTTTCGTACATTAAGAATTTCAAATGTAGATACGACTTCAGTTGGATTGTTATTGTGAAAGAAGTTGCTAAAGTTTGGTTTCTATCCAACAGTTATAGAGACAAGAATTCAGCCGGGTTAAGTGAAAGTGGAGACAAAACGGAAGGAGTAGTGGATGTGAAAAATGGTTTTGTAGAATGTGGAAAAATAATAGTTTTTATTAAGCACACAATGTTTTCTTTTATAGACTTCTGTATTGCAGGTATAAGCACAATTTTAAGTAATTGGTAAATATACAAAATCAAGACTTTTGTTCGAGCAATAATTATATGGGTCAGCATTTTAGTTTAGTTTCCAGTGCTCGGTTCTCAAAGCCTTTGGAAAACCCCAGATTTCTTACATTTATAATTAAAGACTGAAATAACAAGAAAAACCAACAGCCGAGGAAGTTAAAAATGTTAGTTTTGTGATATCTTCACAAAACTGCTTATCTTCGCTCATGTACATTGATGGTAGAAACACGTATGTAGTAGTACAGAAAGACAGTTGATATGAAACTGACAATTTTTCAGGGTCATTTACAAACCTTGAAATGTCAAAGAAAATNTCGTAGAAACAAGTATGTAATAAATAGTACAGAAAGACAGTTGATATGAAACTGACAATTTTTCAGGGTCATTTACAAACCTTGAAATGTCAAAGAAAATTTCTTGCAGACACGACTTGAGTCATTTAGATTCTGAACAAAAACCTTACATGTCTCACAGCAGAAGAAAATAGTAATGCCGACCACAGAGTGTTCTCATCTTATTAAGCGTGTGTTTTTAAATAAGCTGACTCATTTCTTTTATTCATCTAAGGTTATTTCTATACAATCATTTCCCAAGGTAATAAGACTCCTCGAGGAGAAACGGCTTTTCACACTGCTCTATTTCTAAATATACTGGTTGGAAACATGTCAGTGTATTATAAGGACTTGCACTTAATTTTGCTTCAGACTTTCCATCAGTAAAAATACAGGACCACAGCTTATATTCCCAGAAGCACCCGCAGTACGACAAGAACAATGCACGCCAGTTCAGAGCATTGCACATAAGAGCGATAGGGCACTTGATGTGCGTGGCTTTTTCGCTCTTATTGCTCCCGCGCTTCTCAGCCTCAAAGGCGCAACACATCTCCAGGTAGGTGGCACCTTTTAAACATTTTTTAAACTATATTGTGCTTGTAATAAAACCGCTGATAATGAGGTTCAGCTGACCTACAATGGCCCGCTCCTACAATACCGGGTGAGTCGCCCACCTCTATTTTTCCGTATCTACGCAACCTACACATAATACTACCCATCTAGCAAAACAGTAAAATAATTGTCTCTTATGTAACCGAGTTCCGTGTCATGTATGTACTCGTTACGGCGCCTCGTCTGTTATCGGANCATATCTACGCAACCTACACATAATACTACCCATCTAGCAAAACAGTAAAATAATTGTCTCTTATGTAACCGAGTTCCGTGTCATGTATGTACTCGTTACGGCGCCTCGTCTGTTATCGGAAAATTCGGCGCCGTTGTCNGGTAATAAGACTCCTCGAGGAGAAACGGCTTTTCACACTGCTCTATTTCTAAATATACTGGTTGGAAACATGTCAGAGTATTATAAGGACTTGCACTTAATTTTGCTTCAGACTTTCCATCAGTAAAAATACAGGATCACAGCTTATATTCCCAGAAGCACACGCAGTACGACAAGAACAATGCACGCCAGTTCAGAGCATTGCACATAAGAGCGATAGGGCACTTGATGTGCGTGGCTTTTTCGCTCTTATTGCTCCCGCGCTTCTCAGCCTCAAAGGCGCAACACATCTCCAGGTAGGTGGCACCTTTTAAACATTTTTTAAACTATATTGTGCTTGTAATAAAACCGCTGATAATGAGGTTCAGCTGACCTACAATGGCCCGCTCCTACAATACCGGGTGAGTCGCCCACCTCTATTTTTCCGTATCTACGCAACCTACACATAATACTACCCATCTAACAAAACAGTAAAATAATTGTCTCTTTTGTAACCGAGTTCCGTGTCATGTATGTACTCGTTACGGCGCCTCGTCTGTTATCGGAAAATTCGGCGCCGTTGTCAGCCTGCACCAATCAGCGGCGCGAAAAAAGAGAATCACTACAAAACAGCACGTGCGAGTAGATTTATTTTCGTCAATACAGTAAGTGGTGGCCGTATTGTTAAACCACATGAAGAAACACAATGTCTCGAAGCGGGGCAGTTACTAAGGACACAATCGTCACCTACCAACGTATTCGATAACCATTGCAGTAATCTGTTTCAACACCATAAACGGATACGCATTCTTGGAAAAGCGACTGCTTCTCAACGCACTGCTATTATAACACCATCCGTTCACCGCTGACTGTACTCACGACAACGAATCAACATGCACGTGGTGTTCTGTTACGACTGATGTTTCGTTAGATGGGTATTAATGTGTGCGGGTTGCATAGATACGGAACAAACAGGCGCGGGCGACTGACCCGGTGTAGTGTTGAGCGCCGCTGCTTCAGCTACCTGACTCCCCCCTTCTCTCTGTCCAGTCAAGGTCACCAGCTACCTGCGGAGGGGAGCGGTGGAAGCACCGCCACTCCTGCCCGTCTCATGGCTGACTGGGCTGACGTCACCCTCACCTGATGCAAGAGTCCACCGACTTGGAAACGACTGGACCAATCTCCTCAGCATCTCCTCCAGTGGCACGACTCGAGGTGCGGAGAACATTCTGGACCGGGTCGCACATGCTATATAAGCCGTCTAGGTGTCTTGATGGTCATTAGTGTCAGATGCGTGAGACGACAAGCGACGGTAGTCATCAGCGAGTGCAATGTGCGACTATCGGAGAGCAGAGCCGGGATTTGACAATCTGCACTGTAGAAAAAGGAGACTTAATCTTGAGTGCCGGACATTAGAATGATATAGGAGTGTAACAATTAACATTTTGACCTAATATTGATCATTAAAGAATAAATATTAAGTGACTGTAGATAGTATAAAGACAATTATTGAGACATTAATTATATTAGTGTATAATATTAAAATTGCTGTCGCTGATAAAGACAGTGAGGAATAATAGTAGGGACGGGACAGGTTGTGATATTATCTAAATAATATATGTATGCTTTTTTATTTAACTGTAAACAAATTAGGGCTATTCTTTAAATGGTTTTATTAAGANCGGGTCGCACATGCTATATAAGCCGTCTAGGTGTCTTGATGGTCATTAGTGTCAGATGCGTGAGACGACAAGCGACAGTAGTCATCAGCGAGTGCAATGTGCGACTATCGGAGAGCAGAGCCGGGATTTGACAATCTGCACTGTAGAAAAAGGAGACTTAATCTTGAGTGCCGGACATTAGAATGATATAGGAGTGTAACAATTAACATTTTGACCAAATATTGATCATTAAAGAATAAATATTAAGTGACTGTAGATAGTATAAAGACAATTATTGAGACATTAATTATATTAGTGTATAATATTAAAATTGCTGTCGCTGATAAAGACAGTGAGGAATAATAGTAGGGACGGGACAGGTTGTGATATTCNGTGAGGAATAATAGTAGGGACGGGACAGGTTGTGATATTCTCTAAATAATATATGTATGCTTTTTTATTTAACTGTAAACAAATTAGGGCTATTCTTTAAATGGTTTTATTAAGAACTCCATTCCTGATGGACTTGGATAAACTCTAGGCGATTAATTCTAATAACATTTTGTCAATCATCCGATCTCCTCCATAGTGAGGTGGAGAATTTTATAGTCTTCAACGTTGGGCAAACATTCTATAATCATCAGCAAACCTCGGCGAAAACAGGTGGATGGTAGCGCGTGTGCGAGTCTAGGAGGAAGAGGAGTACGCCAGGTTAGCTCGCTGCGTGCACGAGTTGAGGCGAAACGATCGCGCAATTCAAATCAAATCGTTGCGCCTGTGGAGCGCGTCATCCCCCCTCCCCTTCCCTTTTTCACAGCCACCCGCAACTCAGCCACCTTCCCATCCACACTGCAATACCGCGCCCAGAAGTTGTGGAACAGGGGGAGAGCCCCTCTCCTCCCCGGATCTCCTGGCTGGACCATTCTGTCGCCTGCAAATGACGATCGGACGTCCTGGCCATCCGGGACTACCCCCACCACGCCCCCTCCCCTCTCTCATCACTCTGCAATCCGTGTTCTGGACTGGGCCAGGACACGGGTAATGGCTTCAGAGAGGAACTGTCGTAAAACTGGCGAGAGGAAAGTTTCCAGCTCGCGACAGGTGAGGTGCGTGTATGCGCGCGTGGTTGGCAGTGCCGACGGAGCTGTAATGTTGGCAGCACTTCCCCGCTCCCTAAAGAGATTAGCAGTTCCCCGTCACACCCACGCAGGTTTGAACAGAATTAACTCCCCTACTCTTCCCCCCTTTCTCCTTCGACTGGGTCCTAGGCCCTCGAAACTGACGAGCAATTCATTAAAAATGCCTAGTTCAGGTCTCCTCAGACTAATCGTTATTTGGCAAACACGTTAGAGCATCGCCGAGAGTTTCAAAATTTTTTGTCCTCCTCTGGCGTTCGAAATACCCTATGATATGCCACAGTGAACTCCCAGAAAACCCACGGCAATTAAATAGTAAAGCCGGTAGAATCCCAAGCTAGGATATAGTCCGCATTTAACAACGGTGGCAGACCACGAAAAAATGACAGCTGATCTGGTCTACAGAGGACGGTAAACAAAACTGTCCAATGGCAGCGAAGATCAAGAAATAAAAGAAGGCTTCTCGGCCGACTTACGAAAAGTTTTACTTGGCATTTTGAACTATGTTTTAACCAATCTAAAATGAAATATGTTAAATTATATGATTTTGAAAGGAATGGATTTCTTTGTATATTTAGATGCTCTCATGTTAGCACTTTTCACTTAGATCCGATTATCATCCATACATAACTTTAAAGGGCATGTTACATTAATGTCAAACATACTAAATAACGTCAACATACATTCTGAAAGACTTAACATACGAAACAAAAAAAATAATAAAAGTAATGCTAAAGAAGAGTTTTTCTACAGGATTAAAGAGCAAAGTTATGTCACTCTGATACATTTCTGAAAAGCTATTGCTTGTGACATAAATCTGTACATTTCATGACGACGCAAGATTTTGTGCCAAAGAAATGTTTTGGCTATAGTTTACAAGATAGCGTGGACGGCGATAAAACAGGTCTCAAAGCCTCTCAGAATGAACGTTCTCGAACTTCAAGTTGATTCTAAATGTTTTTTAAACCTTTGAATTTCCCCAGTTACCGAGAGAGTGCCTGCGACAGATAGGCCGTGCTTTACAAATCCTTATAAAGACTGTTCCAGTAAAAGCGAGCAAAAATGAATCTGGGAATAGAGGCCTCGTCATGGAACGTTTTGAGATTGGAAACGTGTGGTCCAGGAGGGCAGCGAAAGGAGATATGGGCGTAAAAGTGGATGACCCATACAATATTTGAGGTTCGTCTATCATTCGTAAGGTGGCTCTGTCGTATCTACATTAACACAGCACGTCCGTGTATCTACGACAGACGCAAAACAATGGGATATTTAAATGTACACTGTTGTCATGCTTGCGTTGAAGTTGGTGGCCGTCACATTGAGCAACTATAGTGAGTCACAAGCGCATACGTTAACACTGGCCTGTCAATGGACTGGTCCTCTACTGTACTACCTGTCAATAGTGTACATACGCAATGTCAGTAATTCACGTAACCGATACGGACACCTGTATTTGTGTTAGAGATGTCTGCGCATATATATCAATCCGCTGGATTCGCGGACTACACGTTCCCAATGTCAACACGTCCCGTGGTGAGGCTTCTATTCCCAGTTTCATTTTAGCACGCTCTTACTGAAGCAACCTTTATATTGTATCAGTACTATAGCGATTGTGTATAAAGCGAACCGGTGTCTTTCGCTAACAGGCGGAAAATGGAATGAAGAGAGCGGCAATTGTGGTCCCACTAGCGACTCTTTTTAGCCTACTTTCCGAAGGAAGGAAAGGCTTATGAGATTACTTTCCTGCCTGTGTGTGTGTTTTAAAAATGTGTATATGTATGCGTGTGTATGTGCGTGTGTGTGTCTCTCCTTTTAATTTGTGAACGCATGGACCGAATTTACCCAAACTTGGTAAGTAGAATGATTATGCCGATTCTGGAACAACGGACTCCAGAGTAGGAGCCAGGCGGTGGCCATCCACCGTGTTGTGACCTCACCCAACCGCCATATTGGATTCATGTGGCCTTAACCTTGGCTCAATACCCTTGACCCCATGCCCATGACCTGGAATAACCTTAAAATAATAATAATCGAAAAAATCGAAAAAAACTATTAAGAGTTATTTCAAACTTTATAAAAACAATAAAAACATTAAAACAAAATTAAAAGTTATTAAAAAAAAATATTTAAATATGTACATGTAGGAGGACCGGGGTTCGATGACAGGTGGATTGACTAAGCTCCCGACACGACTGAGCCTCGCCAGGTCGGGCAATGTCCACCTCGTCAACCATGCAAGATGTTGATGACCTTTGACANAAATTCTAAAAATCCCAAATATTTTCTAAATAATTCCAACAAATTCCCAAAATAACCCTTGACAGTTGACTCTTGACTCAAGACTCATAACCCCAAGACTCAAGACGCATGACCCCTGATGAAATAATCATGACTCTTGACCCTAAACTAAAGACTCAAGAATCAAAACACTTCACCCAAGAATCTTGATCATTGAACCAAAACCCTTGACATAATACCCTTGACCCAAGATGCTTGACCCAAGAACCAAGGCACTCGACCCTTAACCCCAAGACCCTTGACCCTTGACCTTTGAACTTAATCCCCCATAAAATAAAATATCCCAACAATTCCAAAAAACCGACAAACCTTCGAAAAAAATAAAGAATCATAAACAATTATTTAAATCGATCTTTATTTATGAAAAAATGAGGTAACGATACATCGCTGCCCATGCTGTTCTGTTTGCTCTCAAACTTAACCACATACATGTTTTAACCATGCACACAGCTCAACTGTTATGTAGGTATAACTATGCAACTCAGAATTTTTTTTTATGTATGTATATGTGACCAATCCAAGGCCTTCATTCAAGTTATGTTATAATAAGGGCATAGATCAGCCTCTAAAAACACTGGCAGACATAAATGGCATTACTTGAATCCTTGAGACTTGGAATGTACGAGGGTGATGAACAGTCTAATCTCCCATGGTCTTCTTGAACATTAATCCCTCAATCGTCCAATTATACCTTAAATCCTTCGCAATCTTTCCCAGTCTTTCACAATCCTCCTCAGCAATCTTTTCATCAATTTTTAGCAATCTTTCTATCAATTTTCCACAATATTTCGTACAATTTTTCAATACCACCAAACATTTTTTTGGAAACTATCATATATCTTCCAATCTTAACAAGAATCTTTCACAATCTTTTTCAATCTTTCGTCCAATCATTCCATTAATATTTAGCAACATTTCCATCAATCATTCACAATCTTTTCCTCGATGTTCAAATCTTCCCATCCGTTTTTCGTCCAATCATTACACCAATCTTTCGGAATATTTCCATCAAACTTTCGCATTTTTTCCGTCAATCTTTAGCTATCTTCCAAAAATTTTTTCTATGTTCCAATCTTCCCATAAATTTTTTGTCCAATAATTACATCAATCTTTCACAATCCTCCTCAGCAATATTTGCATTAATATTTCGCTATATAGTTAGATTAATCTTTCAATCATTCCATACATTTTTTCACAGATTTTTTACAAATCTTTAAATCTGCCATTAATTTTTCACAATCTTTCTCAATCTTTCCATCAATCTTCGCATCTTTCCCTCAATGTCCCAATCTTCCCATCAATCTTTTGTCCAACCATTCCATCAAACTTTCGCAATTTTTCGTAATCTTTCACAATCTTTCGCATTCTTACTCCTCCTCAGCAATCTTTCCTTCAATCATTAGCAATCATTCCATCAAACTTCCGCATTTCTTCCATCAATATTTCGCAATCTTTCCAACAGTCTTATAATATTTTGTCCAATCTTTAATTCTTTCCATCAACTTTTCGATCACTCTTGCAATCACTCCATCAATCTCACAATCTTCAACTCAATAATCCAATCTTCCCATTACTATTTCATCCAATCTTTCGATCAATTATCAATTCATAATCAGACCATGTGTGTGTCGACTGTCTTCATCCATACATATTAAATAAAACATTAATTTGCCAACTGTATCCACACGTTTGTACTTGACGACTGCATTATTTTTGTATTCAGTCCACTATCTATGCATTATTATGCTTACATATTTCACTAATGTTTTATGTGTAGATCTATACATCGTTCACAGAACCACTTTCAAGTTACGAGTGATGAAAATTGCAGCACAAAGCAGTTCATTACATCGCATTTAGTTCGCTAATAATTGAAGATATCTCAACAATGTGTGAGGAATCCCCATGTTTTTGCAGGTCAATCAATTATCTGAGTCTATCAACAAGATACACATGTTTCCACTGTGGAAATGACCAAGGTTTTTTTCATGAAGATGATGCAAGCCAATGATTGTACGAAGTCTTCTGTAGAGTTTACTTACAAGGATGTGCCTTCTCTCACTGCTGCAAAATTACATTTATAAGAGTGTTGCTACTCGCCTGTACGAAGAATCCTTTTCGCGGTATGAATAATTTTGGCAATGGGCCCATGTAGTTTATGCAGGGTGATATACTGAAGCACCACATCAAGAACTACAAGTGTTTATCTTTTGAGAGCCAGTAAGTGATGTCGTCAATACGCCCTGCTGCATCGATGTGTACTGGTTCCACAGACGATTATGACGGTGCNAGAGCCAGTAAGTGATGTCGTCAATACGCCCTGCTGCATCGATGTGTACTGGTTCCACAGACGATTATGACGGTGCCGTTAATGCTAATGATGGAATTAGAGTCCTAGGAGGTTTGGTAGAGTCAGTATGTGTGGAATGTACACTTTCAAGACGTTCGCGTGAAATCGATGAACTTCAGAATAAACAGTTGTCGNGGAGTCAGTATGTGTGGAATGTACACTTTCAAGACGTTCGCGTGAAATCGATGAACTTCAGAATAAACAGTTGTCGGCTCTAAATACTAATGATGGCTGTACGACCCCTTCAAAAATGTAAACTTGATATTGAGGATGAAACAGAAGGTGAAGACGATCATGAAAACAGCACTGATGAAAATAAACGTCAAGAGATCTGTAGCACTGAAGATGATGGCGATTTTCTCGATGAACTGGCACAGTCCTCGAATATATTTGCTACAATGAGCGACATGAAGAAGACAGAAGATGCTTAGAATACTGGCTACGTATTTCCCGAAGACCCGAATGAACTATGAACTACGAAGCACTGACGGGTTACATGGCTGTAAAGGGGGGTGGGGGAGGTAGTGAGCCGAGTAAACCCGGTAGCCAGCGGCCACGTCCGCCACAGTTCCAACATGTGAAACAAAGCATTACCTGCGAGAAGGCTGGTTTTCCTGGTATTGGACTACAGGAAACTGCGCGGCGTGTTTGAAGGACGCAGTGACATTTCTAGCGCAGGATGTTCTCCGAAGTGTATCCGCCTGCGTGTATACTCGGGACAACTCGGCAGTAATAATGATCCTGTACCCGGGACTCGTGAGACAGCTCCAACCCCTTGCCCCTTCCTTCTATTCCACAGACGTCTCCGAGGCCGGTCCTTAATGACATAACCAACCCCCTCCCCCGCCCGGCGAGCAGCCGTACGTCCAGATTACGCACAATCCCGCAGACCGTAACTCAGTTACCAACATCCAATCATATTTCCATTACCCCAGAGGTGAGAGTGGCCGGAACGCGAGCGGTGCATACGTACTGGCATTGGCGCAAGAAGGGGGGGAGGGAGATATTGCAAATTGCACGCGGGGTCTTATGGGTATCGCACTCCCCCTCCCCCCACCGTCCACCGCCCTCCACGAGTCACAAGGAATGGTAATGACCCGGAGGACGACGTCGTATCTCCAGAGCCCGCGAGCTGTAAGTCGAGCCACAACCCGGCCACAGAGCAGTCGACAATACAGACACGAAACTGCTGCTCACGCAGCCCCAGATTCAGCAAAGAGAAGGGGCCGCAGTGGTGTAGTGGCTTGACTACTGGCCTCCCGCAGACTCGAACCAGACTCGGTTCCAGGTGGGGTCGTCCCCGGTTTCCTCGCATGTGGTAATTTAGCCGGACGGTGCCGCTGGACGGCGGGCTTTTAGGGCATTTCCCGTTTCCCCCGCTCTTGCGTTCCGGCGCTGCTCCATACTCGCCCTCGTCGGATCTGAAGACCCCGAAGTTAAGTGCCGCCCTAATCTCTCCACTCGCTCACGTAGCCGAGCAGTGGCGTCACTGGCCAGACAACAAGTCGAAACGCCGCCCACCAATCAGCATCTAGTAGAATACTCGCCAGCCGGCAGCCCAGCTTGCTCTAGCCAATAAGACGCAAGGCCTCTTCTCAAGAGGCCCGCGCAGCCAATATGCGAATGGCCACGCCCACATCAAAGGAACCGTCCCACCATTGCATGTCTTTGTAGTTATCTACTCTGTGATCCGGCGTGGAGAAGCCGACACTCAGTACAGCCAACACGACAAGCTGACTTTCTCCAGCAGACTTGAGTATGGGCAGCATACATTTTACACAGTTTCTTGAACTGCAATTTATATCGTACAAGTACGAAAAATAATACTCCGTGTTGAAATATTAAAACTTTGAGAGCTGGCATTGTATTATTACGTTGCGTGAATTTAACTGCGTAGTTTCCGTAACATTACGACATGAGCAGTCTTCGAAAACAAAAGCAAATATATAATGTCCTCTGCAACGTAATATTGCGTCAGCAATATTGTCTGGATTGCTCAAATGAACAGGACATTCTACGTAGGAAAGGACATTTGATTTTGATACTTTCAACTCAGCTTTATATTGTCAGATAGCCAGACAGTAATCGACGCTGTACAATATAGTAAAGGTGTCGAGTGTTGTGTGAACCAGTAGGGCAGTTGTAAATGGGAATATAGAGACAACCATATATGATGATCATGCAGACGCAAATGTAGGCGAGTATGGACTTGTCGTGATTAATAAATTTGTATAGCACTTAAAATGTTATTTTGAGCAATATTTACATTTCCAATTAAATAACTAGAAAATGCATGACTTAAAAAAGGCATTTTCTAACAGTCATTTGAGTTCTCTAGTTTTTTTGCTCATTGACGGGCTGAAATAGCAGCCTACAATTAAAAAAGTTGAAAACTGTGCAATATTTTCCGCGTGATTTAGCAATGCGATACATAAAGTTTTACATTAGCCACATGTTTTAGTTACCAGTCAAAAATGTTATATAAACAGCCAACACTTGCCCTCCCTCCCACAATTCCTCGCACTCTTCTCATGTGGGAAGCCAGACTCTCACTCGGCCTTCTGGGTAGTCGCTGGTCGTTGTTCGCCAGATGCACTGTTGGATTAACAGAAAAGTAACAAAAGTATCTTAAACAGTGGTTGGTTTCGCAGTTGGTTGCGACGTGAGAGAAGATTCATAGGTCGAATGATGGTGTTTATGCATAGAGATGGAGTGAGAAGGTTGTTACGACGTTCACCAATTTGCCGTCGTACTCCACAAACGGGTACTGCATGTCTTGAGATTCGCGGTCTGTGTTCACAAATTCTTTCAGTGGAACACCTCATGATCATTCAGTATCGAGGGAACAAAAGAACAACTACAAAATGTAGATACATAATATATATTGTGAGAGCACGTGTAGAGTACGACATCCAACACGCGCTCTCAAACCGTACTCGTGCCCTCGCCCTCGTATGTGGAGCAGCACTAACGGACGTCACTTCCGAGTGCGAGTGTGGATGTCCTGGCTCTTCGTAGCACGACCTCCGCGAGGGCGGGACCACGTCTTCTCAATATGTTGTGATGGCAGATTAATTGACAATATATGTGAATGCTGATTACTACGATATACAACAATCTGATAAGCATATAGATTTCATTTTAAAAACCGACAACTTTTTGGGAAAAATCATAAATGCAAAACACAGAATCAGTAAGTATGGCAAAATAATAGTGTTAAAATTAAGAAATTAATATTATCTACAACCCTGTGATATTGAAATCGATATATCGTAAAGAGAAAAAAAACTATTTTGGTAAACAAAAAGTTTTAAAAAGATGTGTTAAGAAAACGAAATACAGTTAAAATTGAAAAGATTATGATTTAAATTTAGTTTTTACGAATTAAAGTAAAAATATTATATATTAAAAAAAATTGCATCGTTATTGATTATGAGATTTCTACACGTTTTTATTTGAAATATAGTTCTACTTTTTTTTCGATAACTAAACATTATATAAGTTGTTGCTGTGTGTGATAGTTTTATTAATTTTAATGTTTATACTACTGAATAAAATAAACCCCACTCTAAATAGGTTAAGTAGGCTGGTCACCCCAAAACTAGTTGTTTTANATAACTAAACATTATATAAGTTGTTGCTGTGTGTGATAGTTTTATTAATTTTAATGTTTATACTACTGAATAAAATAAACCCCACTCTAAATAGGTTAAGTAGGCTGGTCACCCCAAAACTAGTTGTTTTATATTTGTACGAATTACTGTTTAACTTGAGGACATTATTTGCAAGTGCTCTCTCCTCGCATAAAATATTAGACAACATTTTTTATACTGGTTTGCCAAAATCACGATATTGGTGTTGTCGGTACGTACAAACTAAATAAAAACTAACTTACCAACTGAAAGGAGATAATTCATAGTAAAAAAGATAACATGAGTTACTTCAACAAATAATTAATATCACGCTTGAAACTTTTTCAAATTTTTTAAAACTGCTCAAAATAAAGACATTTTAGCACTTGTAGCAGTCTATATTATTTTNCTTGAAACTTTTTCAAATTTTTTAAAACTGCTCAAAATAAAGACATTTTAGCACTTGTAGCAGTCTATATTATTTTAAAATAAATTTTGCTATTTATATTTTAAAAGGAATTTAGATACTACCTTTCAGTCATCGATATACAATTTTCTGTTCAAGTTCAATTTTATTTAATTTGTACCTCCCAGAAACACTAAAATTGTGATTTTGACATGCCATGATACAAACAATATGCGATATAGGATAATNCTTGAAACTTTTTCAAATTTTTTAAAACTGCTCAAAATAAAGACATTTTAGCACTTGTAGCAGTCTATATTATTTTTAAATAAATTTTGCTATTTATATTTTAAAAGGAATTTAGATACTACCTTTCAGTCATCGATATACAATTTTCTGTTCAAGTTCAATTTTATTTTATTTGTACCTCCCAGAAACACTAAAATTGTGATTTTGACATGCCATGATACAAACAATATGCGATATAGGATAATNTATTTGTACCTCCCAGAAACACTAAAATTGTGATTTTGACATGCCATGATACAAACAATATGCGATATAGGATAATTGTATGCGAAGAAAGATAACTTAAAGTAATGTATACTTGTTTGAGAGAATTTCGTACAAATATAAAATAATGCCCTCCCCCATAAAGGGAGAGAAATTCCATGGACCTTGGGTTTTTGTTACAAATCTCCGTAATCAAACTTAATAACTGGACATGAAAAATCAAATCAAGAGATGGCATAGTTCCTAACATTTCAGTTATATCGATATTTTACTTTGGAAGACAGAAATGACCAAATATTGAGGGAACCTTTGATTGCTGTTACAAGTGTAAAACAAACCACGCGAAAAAAAAAAGTTGTATTTCAAAATAACTGCTAAGATATTCCCTATGCAATGAAAATATTGGGTTTTGAACACCGAATCTGGAAATTAAGGTACGTGGTAAAATACGTAAATTCAATACGACGNCGTATTTTCTAATTTTTAAATTAAAAAGAACTATTAAATATTTAAATGTAATTTTTTTTCAGAACATAAATGATAGTCTATATATTGTTGCACATTCACATATTTGGTTTTTGAAACATAAGTTAAAGTGGTTGTTGAAAAGTGTCAAAGTCAGCCAAAAGTTTCTGTGAGTTGTCCTTTGTTTACGATATTTATTTTCTGTAAAACAGTATTTCTATCTGTAGTGACGATACCGTATCTTTTCTTAACAGACTGCAGTATTATAAACGCCATAGAAACCGCTTGAAATTCTGAGAAAACAGAAAACACGCGAAGCTTAGTTATGCTATTTCCATCGACATTGTAATCCTTCCTTAAGGCCGGACGTGACCTTGAGTCTTTTAATATGGTTCGCTATGGGCGTTACAATATTGATTTTGGCAGAATTAAAATGGTGACGTAATGATGAGTTGTTAGTTCCCTTGACTTGTCTGTGCCGCTGTCTACGGTCAACGGCTGTAGTCAATTCACGATTACTTCCAACTTTTCTAAAGCTCTGCTTCAGTTCTACGCCCAGGATATTCCTCCACCTCATGCAGACAAAGTATAACTAAGTATAGAATATTACACCACAGGGATAACGCATCGTATTCGCAATGTAATATTATATCGCATAAGAACTATTTATACTAGTCATTACCAACGAACCCACTTTCTCTCCGTTTTTACTAATATTAATTATAAATTAAATAATATAACTTAGAAAATAAACAGAGTAGAAGTAAAAGTTCAATTTAACTAACAATAAGATACTTTTATGGTAAAATATATAGAAAGCTTGTGATATATATTTAGGAAACAACGAAACACGCCATTCATTAGGTGATTTTTCAAATATTTGATTCAAAAAGGGAGATGAAACCGCGAATAGACTATAGATTGGTATATAGGTACACTCGGAATATTTTTTTTTTAATGACAAACATGATATAAAAACCAAGGATCCAGTATGGCAAGGGGAGGCTCCCGTTAAACAGTTCAAATTCAGTTTATGATTCAGCGAGTGGCTGGCACTGGCAGAGGTGGCGAGGTGTCCGGTATCGAACATGGCGGAGAGAGGTGGGAAGAGGGGTTTGGGNAAGAACTATTTATACTAGTCATTACCAACGAACCTACTTTCTCTCCGTTTTTACTAATATTAATTATAAATTAAATAATATAACTTAGAAAATAAACAGAGTATAAGTAAAAGTTCAATTTAACTAACAATATGATACTTTTATGGTAAAATATATAGAAAGCTTGTGATATATATTTAGGAAACAACGAAACACGCCATTCATTAGGTGATTTTTCAAATATTTGATTCAAAAAGGGAGATGAAACCGCGAATAGACTATAGANATATTTGATTCAAAAAGGGAGATGAAACCGCGAATAGACTATAGATTGGTATATAGGTACACTCGGAATATTTTTTTTTTAATGACAAACATGATATAAAAACCAAGGATCCAGTATGGCAAGGGGAGGCTCCCGTTAAACAGTTCAAATTCAGTTTATGATTCAGCGAGTGGCTGGCACTGGCNAGGACACACACCAAATGTCGTCTTGGCTATGCAAGCCGGGGTTTGACGATTCTGATCGATGAAAGAGCAAAGATCATCTCCACCTACTTTGGTCTGGGAACCATGTAATTAAAAAATGTACGTTATTATAAAATTGTTTCTTTTGAATCACCAGTGCTCATAATAGTAAATACCGGGATAAGAAATTTGGTTCAAATAAATAAAACGTGTTCAGTTGAAATTGCCTTGAAACAAGTAAATAGCACATCATTAGAGTAGTCAATATTCAAGGTATTTATAAAGTACTACCAGTTTATAGACAGATCACCAAAGACTGATTGACCGTTATGAACAGTTTAGTCATGGTAGTGTTGATATGAGCAGTACCGTAATGTCTGCGCCTAGTGGGTCTCATGACTGCAGAACCAAAAGCGGTACGTGGGCGGTTCCGTCTACAGCATCTGGACTGCTACCGAGTTGAGTGCAACGATTTCCTGTTCCACACCACGAAACAGGACTAGAGCGCCTGAAGTCATAGTTACCTTCGAAACTCACAGTACGAGCAAGAGGTGTGAACTTGCGGTGTGAACTTGCGGTGTGAACTTGCGGTGTGAACTTGCGGTGTCGCCGCCATCCAAGAAGAGCTAGCAGTGGTCCAGTGCGAGCAAGGCCCGTGGCACACGAACCGGTACAATCGGAACCGTTTTAGTTTCTGTTTTCGGAGGTAATGTGCAAGCACACACATAATCCGATATGGCATCACTTACGGTCTGCCTTGTTGCCGATGAAAATGTTGGCATCTGCATCTCGACCAAACAATCGGAATGGAGGTCGGACAGGAGTATAGGGCAATTGACTGAAGTGGGCCGCACTTTCGGTCGAACCATGAACTCAGGTGATGGTGCAGCACTACTCAGACTAGGAATCAAATAGTAAAGTCGATTTTACACTGAGTGTAGTGGAGAGTTTTGACATACATGTACGTTATTTTACTTTTAAATACTTCATTCTACGATGTGGTTCGTGAATTTATCGTATAACTATGTATACATATTAGGAAAGCACGAATGGTAATGATGCACTTCCCTCTCCCCCTCTTCCTGAAAATAAAAAACAAACCACAGTTTCGTTCCAGTATTTTTCGAGGAAAGAGTCAACATGCAAAGAATAGTGTCGAGCGCTTGTATATTTGCGGCCTGATGAATGATGCATNATTTTTCGAGGAAAGAGTCAACATGCAAAGAATAGTGTCGAGCGCTTGTATATTTGCGGCCTGATGAATGATGCATATTCCACAGTTGGGCGCTGCCATGCCAATCTCATATCACTTCCGCCAATCGTACCAAGCAGTAGCCCCTCACATGATGAATATACGCTGTCAGANGCCATGCCAATCTCATATCACTTCCGCCAATCGTACCAAGCAGTAGCCCCTCACATGATGAATATACGCTGTCAGATGAAGAGGAGGCTAACACTGTTGCAGCTAACCGCCGCTGATCTCACGTCACTCCCGCCTGCTGGGAAAGTCTAAGGCTTGAGAATCACTGCGCCAATTTATCGGCATAAGCTTCGTCGGAGTGACTCGAGCTGAGTTGAGAGATTGGGGTTGCTCTTAACAACAAGGTCTTGAGAGCCGATGAGAGTGAAATGAGGTGAGAATGGAGCAGTGCCGGAATGCGAGGGTAAGGTAAATGGGAGATTATCGAGAAAACCCGTCGACCAACAGTAGCGTCCGGGACGTCTCCCACTTTCGAAAATCCGGGAGTGGCCCGGCCCGGGATTGAACCCGGTTCGCCTCGGCATGAGGCGAGCAGGCCAACTGCTCAGCCATCGCGGTGGCTGGAGTGACTCGAGGTAAGATAAACCTTCTGGGCCAGGTCACCTCATCTATACAAGCCACCGCGTGCCTTCAGGTTGGTGGTCCAAAATGACCTCTAGTGCCGAGTGCGTGTGATGTGGGTAAGAGCGGGCTATGGCGCAGTTACCAGCAAGATATATGTGAGTGTGATGTGGGTAAGAACGTGCTACAGTGCAGTTACAGTGCGTGTGAAGAGAGTGACTTTCTGGAGAGCAGACACTTCGACTGACCTGTTCAACTCAAAAATTTACTTGTTTGGTTGGTGATAGACGTTTGGATAATGTAAATATATTGCATTGGACACATTGATTGCATCTTTGTAATTTATGAGTGACGATTAAGTGGCTGCAGGTGTGTATAAGGACAGTGGTTAGAAGTTCGGTTATTACTTGGGAAAGAAATTTGTAAGTGTTGACAATGGGATAGAGAGTTGTATTTTGTAAATAATTGCTGTATTCCAATTTTTACAAAAATGTGAAAAATGCAAAAAATTTATTTAGTTTTTTGATTGTTTTTATTAATACGTCCATTTAAAAAAAAACCTTTATGCACCATAGGCTTTTTTTACACCATACAATGTACAAGCTTACCTTCCATTATATTTCAGGAAAGTACCTGAAAAAAATTGCAGTGTCTACAGAGTTTCATTTCACTAATTTATTTGACCGTTTGATGAGACAGTTAACGAGCATCCAAGCTCTGAACTTGCCAGATATATTGATTGTGAATATACCCTAGATTAAAAGTACAAGGACGCAAAACACACATTGGTTCTACGCCAACACATCAAGCTGTTACTTCTTTCTACTTTCATAGTTGATATATCACTGTCTCACCAATAATTCGACGGAAATAAAACTGCAAATATGGTATAAAAATTAGCCATTCAAAGAACAGAATATCACGAGAAATAAAATTCGTCTTTTCCAGACACACGATGTGCAAAAGAGAACTATAAAAACCCAACGTGTATAAGAGATGGTGAGATAGACATGACACTCGTGAGTTGTATACATAACCCGTATCCCTTGAGTATGGCTACATAACATATATTATGTACATTGGGAATGCGTATATTGTAGTTGTTATATTTATTAGTATTTTTAAACAATGTTCACATAGTAAATTATAAAAATTATTTATCAGATTTATGTAACAAGGTTATTTATTTCCACAAAAATTGGCATATGAGATAAAGGTAGCAAAAACACAATACGTAAGATGTTAACACTTTCATGCAACATGTACGTGTCTCAGGATTTTTTATACTGGCTGTTTCAAGTTTATTGCACAAATAATACTTCATATATTTCATTTCTGTGTGAAAATTACATTTCCAAGCTATTTATGGCTGGTACGTAGGTTTTAAGATAAGTTTACATACAGATAATATAAAATAATTATCGTGATTTTAAAACTTATATAATTTTTTTAATTATTTCAATTTCATATTTGCTTCTTCTCCGTAGACATCTTTCGAGAAATGATGTGCTTGCATTACGGTCTATTTTGAATGTGATTAAGAACACTTTAACTTTCTCTAAAATAAGGATTTTCTTTGAATATTTATATATGTCGACTAGAACAAGTATTGGCTTGTTTAAATGAAGTGTGGACGAAGAATACAACTGTGTACTTTCTGTACTGTAAGAGGTTCTGAGTTTGATTGAGTGAAGCCAGCACGACGAGAATGATACAACAGCCCCGACACGAAGAATAATTTGCAACAGCCAATAGGAATCAAACTCAGCCCAACAAACTCGCATCCCCTACAGCACGACAGAGGTGTATTATAGTTGTACTTGTCGTCGTGTCAGGCTCATGGCGGGTGCGCAAAGAATGCAAGTACGTCAGCCAATGTACGGTT
>NQII01007930.1:10672-25952 GCA_002778355.1 Clitarchus hookeri | reverse complement strand
CCCCCACCAAGGAGAGCCCCCGTCGATTATCACGCGCCATTACCTTCAATCTTTCCGGCGCGCCAGTCTTTTGTTTCTTATTACAGCAGCCCTCTCTCGCCAGAAACTACAGTCTGAGCTAGACATCCCCCTACACCCTCTCCTAAACCATGGGGAACCAAGTCCCGTGCAGTTCTCCCTCGCCCCTTGATCACCGCCATATATCTCCAGATATGAGACGCCGAAGTACCGGGTGCCCCCGTCGAGGTCTCTGGTCTCATTGGAATCGTATCATCTCTCCACCAGTGGCGTGTGGTGAAGTGTTGCAAGATAGGCTGGCGCCTGCTCAGAGCTGTACGCACTCGGCGCACGCAGCACGAACCGGTGACCAGAGCGGAGCCAGGGGAAACTGAACGTATTGCGGTCACTCACGAGAGAGCGGTGAGACACCCATTGCACGTGCTGTGAAGTCGAATGCACTTGTACGTTCAAGTGGCCGATGTGTAAACTAGCAAACTATTAGGTACAGCACAGAGCGAAACACAGCTTACCTCGCAACAGTTCGCCCCGCGCTGCTGCTCTCCGCCTACCGGCAGCTATTGCCGCTCACTGCTAAGGGCGATACTAGAACGTTTATCAAGTGCCGGGTAGTCCTTACGTGTGAGAGGTTGGACAGCCGTTCCTAACGTCCGTCGNTGATACTAGAACGTTTATCAAGTGCCGGGTAGTCCTTACGTGTGAGAGGTTGGACAGCCGTTCCTAACGTCCGTCGTTATGTGCGCTAAGCTGAGGTACAGAGCGTTGACCACATTTCACAGACACAATGTATAAATCAAAGTTCGAGTCAGGAAAGTTTCCTAAGCTGGTAAGTACTCGTNTTGACCACATTTCACAGACACAATGTATAAATCAAAGTTCGAGTCAGGAAAGTTTCCTAAGCTGGTAAGTACTCGTTGTCGTGTATTCCTGACTGTTTAATGCATAAGACACGTTACAGCTTGGTTGCATTAATGAACTTATTTCCGAGAAAAAAAAGCAATTCATGGAAATACTTGTTCCATCACAGATATATCCGTAACATTGAGGTACATCTTNGTCGTGTATTCCTGACTGTTTAATGCATAAGACACGTTACAGCTTGGTTGCATTAATGAACTTATTTCCGAGGAAAAAAAGCAATTCATGGAAATACTTGTTCCATCACAGATATTTCCGTAACATTGAGGTACATCTTTTTTTCCAATCTGAACTATCGCGGAATGGAAATTCGTGAATGCTCCCAAATTGCATTGGTTTGCAATGAGTGCTATGCGAACTGTTCAACATACACTGTTTCTGTTATTTCCAAGCTATTTATGTTACCGGGTGTGATAGACATTGCATTCTCACCTCATTGTCTGCTTCTTCCTGTAGTCTTATTACTTTATTTTGGAATTGTTTTATGAAGAAAATTGGCAAGTACGTAATTAAGAGTGCAGTTTTCCCAACTGGCAAAACCATGTTTTAAATTTTTTTTTTGCAAAATATGCTTTATTTATTATTGTTTACTGTAATTCACGGCAGGGTCACGAAGAGCGGGAGATAGAGAGAGAGAGAGAGAGAGATAACGAACTAACTTTATTTAAACTCAAAATTTAATAGAAAAATAAATTAGCCCCCTCAGGATCACAAATGCGGAGAAGTAACTAGCTATACCGAGCTCGACATGTACCTACCAGCAGAATCTCTGGCAGTTGGTTCGGAACCCATGATAAANGAGTAACTAGCTATACCGAGCTCGACATGTACCTACCAGCAGAATCTCTGGCAGTTGGTTCGGAACCCATGATAAAGAGGGGGAGTTCAGTAGCTCTCAGCCTGTCTGTGCATATATCCCACGTGACAGGAACAACAAAGAGAAGGCCAAAAATACAGATCTCTCTCACACACTGACGCAAACTAATTTAACGAACACTTTACGTTGTGGCATCTTCCACTTCCAAGCAGAAAGAAGTTGAAGCTAATGTAATAATATTTATTGGCGTTTAAAGAACATTAAATATGGGAATAATAGTAATTACCAAAATATAAAGTAAAAAAATCCCATTTTTTTGTACAAATAACGTTAAAAATAATTTCTAACTCTTTTCAAAATAAATAGTTTGAAATTATTCGGCAAATGTAAACATCCAGACCGGAATTACTAGGCGCGAGAATTTAAATCAAATGTAACTGCTGTACGAGTGAAGAAATGTTTGTAGGATCGACAGATGTGATGAGTAACTGAGGAACCGATACATTTTTCTACATAAACTGATATCACACGGTTAAAANGTAGGATCGACAGATGTGATGAGTAACTGAGGAACCGATACATTTTTCTACATAAACTGATATCACACGGTTAAAATTAAAGTCAGCGTCTCGGACGAATTTGGCGTTAAACATGTGTTGTGTTAACTCGGTCATTCCCACATTAACTTGTANTTAAAGTCAGCGTCTCGGACGAATTTGGCGTTAAACATGTGTTGTGTTAACTCGGTCATTCCCACATTAACTTGTAATTTATAGCGTTGCGGATTAGACATTTTTTATGCGTGCTGTATATAATCATGTGACTACTAATAGTTGGAACGAATTGTAATATTAGTAATAATAGTTTACGTGTTCTTATGTTTTTTAATTATATTAAAAATGGTAATGTATGTTATATAATATGTAATAATGAAATTATATTTTTGGTATTAATATGTTGTAATATAAAATAGANGTTCTTATGTTTTTTAATTATATTAAAAATGGTAATGTATGTTATATAATATGTAATAATGAAATTATATTTTTGGTGTTAATATGTTGTAATATAAAATAGAGGATTTTATATTTTAATGTCTTAATATTTTAATATATTTTATATTGTATATCTTAATATAATATTTTAAAATTGTAATATTCTAATGTTTTTAAAACAAAAGAGATCAAATATAAAATATAAATACACGAGAAGCAAGGTCTGGGTCACAGCCTCCCCGTGGTTCTCCGTGGTAACTGGCTAATTGGCCATATAAGGCCAGGCTAATTGTCACCGCTCCTCCTGTTGGAGATTCCCAAGTTTTTAAACAAATTATATTTTTGAATGATTTCAATAATTTTACGATATTAATCGAAACAATATAATTATTTTAACGTGTTGTGAAGTTAATATTTTTAATATGAATTTTAATGGAAAAGTTTAAGCGTGGCCTTGGCAGTTAGGTTTTTAAATTAATTAAATATATAAGATAATAAACATTTAAGATTTTGAGAACAATAATTAAGAAAAGATAGTAGCTAAAAAGGAGACCCAGAAGGCCTAATGGCTAAGTGGGTTGCAAGAGTATTCANATTTTGAGAACAATAATTAAGAAAAGATAGTAGCTAAAAAGGAGACCCAGAAGGCCTAATGGCTAAGTGGGTTGCAAAAGTATTCGCTATTTTATGTATATAAGCAGGTAAAGAATGTGTTTAGTTATATGAACCAATAAGCTGTAGTGTTCGGTGATCAGTGATATGGACCAGTCTTAACATAGAGCAGTAGCAAGGTTCACGACTCCCAGGGAAGACCATTGTGCACTGAGTCTCGCAGGGTACAGTTCCGGTCAAATATAAGCTTCCTGTGCAACGTGTTGATGATTGTCTACAATGGGCATGAACGGGTTAAAACGTATCTAAAATGTAAAGGAAAGAATTTAAAACGATTTTTCTTCGTTCTCTGTGACATTGATAGTATTTTCCAAGTTCGAGGGTTAAAGGCGGTCACCTGTTGAGGGAATCGATAAATCACGACCTGTTTGTTAGTTCTTAATTCAACCTTTTATCNGGGTTAAAGGCGGTCACCTGTTGAGGGAATCGATAAATCACGACCTGTTTGTTAGTTCTTAATTCAACCTTTTATCCTTCCTGCATTAGAGTATAATTTTATCTTATACAAGTCCTTTTAAGTCTGCAAAATCACATCATTCAGTACAGCCCAAAAAAATAATCTGAAATCCTAAAAGCTCAGAAGATGGCAGAAGGAATTAAAACGGACTCTCTGATAAACTACGGCAAACTGGCGGGGCAGTTACGACGCCTGTGAGTAAACAGCTAGCAGTACACACTGGCCAGCCCCCCCCCCCTCTTGGCCAACCCCTGGCTGCTAATTAATTAAAATCGTGAAAAATGACTGCGAACAGCGCGCCAGAAACTTGGCGCCGGCTCCTACTTCATTACCAAGTTCTCTCTCCGATCGCCCGGGTTTTTTTTATTACTCGCTTGAAAAACTTTCTTCACTGCGTCTTTATTGCTTCTGGATCATATGCCATGCACTGTTAATTTTTACCCCTTTTCTTTTCAAATTGATAAAGAGGGAGCTAGAAACATTCCTGGGAAGGTTATTTAATATCCCGAGTTTGATACTGCTAGGGGGGGGAGGGGGCGTATCGGGCAGTTAGCCGCTCATGCGAGGAGTCGGAAAGNTGGGGGGGGGAGGGGGCGTATCGGGTAGTTAGCCGCTCATGCGAGGAGTCGGAAAGAAATTGAAAATGGTACGTCACACAGTTTAAAACTGGTTCCAATATTCATCACGTCTCACTTAGTCACAAAGTCGTGACGAAACTCTAGCAGCTTCATGCCAAAATGCTCTCTCGATACTCGATACATGTATCTTACAAAACCTGCTGCCACATTCTTGAAAATCGTCTCCAGCATGACCACATTTTTGATTGTTTAGCAGCACGCAAATTTGAAGAATGATATCATATATTATTAAAGGACCGTAATTTGAAAACATATAGACAGCAATATAAATTATATAGTGTGCACATTTAAGACCTAAGAAATAGTTCCGCAGACATACCGAAGAATAGAAAACTATTTGTTCACTATGTCAACAANTGCACATTTAAGACCTAAGAAATAGTTCCGCAGACATACCGAAGAATAGAAAACTATTTGTTCACTATGTCAACAAAAATCGCAACTTAGCATTGCTTTTTTGGTTATTTTACATTGGTTTTCAAAATAATTTACACGTCGAATAAGCATGTATAGTAAAAAATGCATGTCCTGCATTTTTACAATATATTTAGCAGATATACTAAGCACTTTATAAATTTTTAAGTAAAATTTTTTAAGGCTACGAGAAAGTGTTTGGTAGCCAGAACAACATCATATCTTGCAAAGGGCGATACGCTCGCTTTTAAAAAAATTACAAAACGCACACACAGTATTAATTTTTTGAAGGACAAGAACAAATACTTTTAGAGCTGCACGAAAACAACTTTCAAAACAGCAGCATGTTGTGAATACTGTTTGGTATCCCATCAACGAAAAACACTGCATTTTCAAGTTCCTAAATATTTCAAACCTACTATTTTACGATTTCCAAGATCAGGGAGCCCGATGGCTCCCTGATCTTGGAACAACTCCACTGGGCGTGTGCTTGTCGTAACCTGCGTGAAGGGACGGACAACCTGCGTGAAGGGACGGATAACCNCCGATGGCTCCCTGATCTTGGAACAACTCCACTGGGCGTGTGCTTGTCGTAACCTGCGTGAAGGGACGGACAACCTGCGTGAAGGGACGGATAACCTGCGTGAAGGGACGGANCGTGTGCTTGTCGTAACCTGCGTGAAGGGACGGACAACCTGCGTGAAGGGACGGATAACCTGCGTGAAGGGACGGATAACCTGCGTGAAGGGACGGACAACCAAAGATAGATATAGGCTGAGGCAGCGCTAGCTCCTCCGCCTCACAACAGTTCACCAGACACAGTGACCAAGGCTAGTGCAGTTGTGTCTCCTCAGTGTCCTCGCACACACAGTATCCAATGATACTCTCACACTCAGACATACCAGTGGTCAGGCCGGGGTACTGCACTCCACTCTTCTGTTTGTCCAATAACCGTGTTGCCGCTCACTACATTGAACCAGCAATGACTAAGAATCCTTGAGGTCTTCTCTAGCACGACGAATTTCAACCATTACCAGCACGAGTCCAACCATAACGGATAGATCACCATACAGAACTATGGTGGAGCTTACAGACCGTCCCTTGCTTCTACTTCAGTTTCCTTGGCAAATGTGTGTTTACACCAGAGTATCTATTACCACAGGCAGAGGAATTTCTTCACATTGCTATGGGTGCTGATGGCGTCAGTGGTTAGTAGTCTCAACTCCCCTCTTAGTGGTTGGGCCTACGTGCCATCTCGCGGTACTACGATCATAGCAGATACCTCCTTCCCCCGTGGCGAGGATCCCAGGTGGTACGAGGCTGCAATCTTCGTAGCTCTCATCTGCTTAAGCCCACGGTGTGGCGGTGCCGAATCAGCACTCTAGGAGGTTGTGAGTCGCCTTGCTATGGAGAGAGGTTATGTATGACACTTTGTCCGGCTCGGATATTAGTGCATGTCGCTAGGAAATGCGACTCCTCAGACACGCAGACAACTTCCTACCAAGTGTAAGGTTTTCCTGACCCCCCCCCCCCTCCATATAACAACACACTGCAATTCATACTGTACTAACTGAACTTATGTGGAACGTGTACTTGCTACTGCACAGCTGAAGACTTTACAACATTACAGTCACTGCACAGTACATGAGTGTATTGCTGTTTTTTTAGCCTTGGTTCTGTGCCTCAAANGACTTTACAACATTACAGTCACTGCACAGTACATGAGTGTATTGCTGTTTTTTTAGCCTTGGTTCTGTGCCTCAAAAATTAAATACACTGTAAATCTGACAAGCACTTTGACAGATGTGGGGATCGGAGGAAAGACAAAATTGCTTTTCCCTCTTATATTTATATAAACTGCCACCTGACTTCATGTGCCACGCCTGTAAGTGCAGCAGCTTTCAAGGACGACTGCGCTCATTATCGCCTCTATGTGCAACGAACTGATCTGCAGTGCTGTCTCTTCGTCGGTAACGCGTTTAGTTGGTGCTATCAACGGTAACTGATGTAATATTGTGGTGTAACAGTGCATGACAAAATGCACAAAATATGACCAGAAATAACACTTTTAGACTTACGTGGAACCTATTTTTATAATACACGGTGATTCTTAAATCATGGGACAAACATTGAGGGGTGGTAGAGCTCACTAAAACAAACAATTATTGTATAGGAATATATGGGTGGAAGTGGAAGTGGTGCGTTGAGGCACAAACACAAAAACATAACACATTAACAGAAAAATAAAATGTTCATTAGCAGCATACTTAACGAGTGATTCTGTACAGAAAATGTTAAAAGAGTTGCCGGAAATGCATCCACCAACAGTCACGCATGCTTGGCGACCTCTACATATGGCGTGATTGGCTGACAATGGTGGCGTGCGTGAAATACCCGGCGTATTTCAATCTGTTCGCCAATCACTCCACCGACGCTGCCAAGCTTGCATTGCTGTCGGTGGTAGCGATTTTGAGCAATTGTTATAAACATTGTTGTAAAAAGGCATTTAGCGACGACGTTGTAAATAAACAATGTGTTGCATTTCGTTGTGTTTTTTTTTTTTGTGTTTGTACCTCAACGCGTCACTCCCGCCCATATATTCCTATACAATAATTGTTTGTTTAGTAAGCTCTACCACCACTTAATGTTTGTCCCATGATTTTTTAATCATTCTGTATATGTAAGCAGATGCCAAAATAAATTCTCAAGTTTTTAAATAAATCGATTCTTTACATGTTTGATCGTTTCAATAATTGTTTCAATGGTTGTAAGTGATTATATGATCTAATACTGTGTATATCCTGCATTATAAAACTTTTTCCAGGCACTATTTTTTAGGATTTTAATATTGCAGGCTTTCTGTGACTATCACCAATTTTTGCAATGGCTTATGGCCATTATAATAGTTCAGGTATTTTATCGTTTCTTTCAGTCTCACTGCGCACCATCTGGCGGCCGACACAGGTAGTTGTAGTGAGTCTACGGCTGCTCAACATCACCGAAATGATCATTCAAACTTCTTTCCACGCGTCTTAGATTTATTACGAACCAAAACACATACAACTCTTTTAAGGCCAGTATTATGTTTCATCTTTTCAGTCGTTTCGACTTAATTTCAGGAAGTTGAATCGTTGATCGACTGTCACTCGNGCCAGTATTATGTTTCATCTTTTCAGTCGTTTCGACTTAATTTCAGGAAGTTGAATCGTTGATCGACTGTCACTCGCAGGGGGCGTAATCTTTTATCCATCACGGCTGTGCCATCACGCAGTGTGTATATGTCTGCGTGAAAGAGAGAGAGAGAGAATAAAGAGGAGTGGGGTAGAAAAAGACGATAAAGTGTGTAGATGGTGGGGCGAGAAATGCCTGTAATTGATGATGTGTACCACGGCCCTGCAGACTTATTTATCCGCGTGATATCTCACACTGCATTACTTCACTACAGTATGTTGCCAACGGCGGAGAAATATCACAGGGAAAATTCAAAATTTACAACGGGAAAATGTATTCTTATCGGATACGTATGAAACAATGGTACCTTTAGCAAGGTATCTATCTGCAATGCAGTTGCGAACGGGGATGCCATGGTTGGCCATGGTGGGCTGAGCTAGGCTAAAGATCAATTTTTTAACGTGAGTAACAATCAGCAGAATTATTAGTGACTGGAAGTCAGTCAACGAGCCATTACCGACTGTCAAACCAGTGAAATGAACTAAGATCCAGTTTCTCGGGTTTATTGGATTCACAGAAACTCTGCGGAAATCACAGTTGAGTCTGTAAAATTCAACCACTTTTATATACGATAAGCTGCCCTTGATTTTTATCGGGGTACTTTTTTCTGGTTTTGCTAATAAGAGACTTTAAAAATATTTCAAGTTCAGAGTGCTCACCATATTAGTTGACGCTAGGCCTCCATGATTCTCCCTATAAATACGGTAAGTTATTACTGAAAAATTAAGATTCCTTCAAGATTCACAGATAAGTATGGTTGGCTAGGATAATTTATTCAATATGAATACAGTTACAGTTCTTGTCTGACAGTGCCCTCGCTTGCGATGTGAAACGAACTCTGACCTCTAGCAAAGTTCGGCTGGCTTTTGTCAGGTGTACGGAGTGGAGATACTTGGACGACGCTTAAAAACACGAGGGTGAAGACACATGGCAATGGGGTAGTGGCGAGATGCAGGGGCGGGGCAAGTGGAAGTACCCCGAGAAAATCTGCCCGTCAGTGGCAACGTCCGCCAAGTAACTTAGACGCGAAAATTGTGTGGGTGACCATGCGAGGCACGCGTTCTAGCCCCTCGACCACTGCGGCCCCTCTTGGGCCAGTTGGCCGATCGTAGCAGCCCCTTCACAAGTGCACATTTGTTTGCATAGCTGGCCATGTGTTGTAACTGGCGTGACTTTCCACTCGTACAACTTAACGCTTTCTGGGCAACTTCTACGCAGTACAATGCGGATCTAAATCACTCAAGCTCGTTACTCACCCAATAAGTTTTTCTTTCTCTGCTCATCTAGACCTCTTTCACGAGACAAACTGCCTCTTAGTGGGTAGGGAAATGCTCTTGTGGGAGCCATGGTCATATTTGGAAGCCACAGGACCAGCATTATGTGGCAAAGTGTTCTCTGTTCTACTCCACGGTCCGGCGATGTCAATGTCTTCGCGTCTTTCATTGCACAGCTACGTGTCGAGTTACCGCTCAAATACAATACACGCTGAGAAATATCACACTTTCAATATACCAAATATATGTATTTGCTGTGCGTGGCGTTTGTTTTATGGCGGTACAACCAAGCATCACTGCCTTCAAATGAATGAAATTTGTTCACTACGACAAATGATTTATCTAAAATAAGTTTGTTCTTCCCTAAACAAATAATTTGTTGTTTCATTATGTTAAACAAATATTTAGTATGACCAAAAATACCTTTAAAAATTGTGAACGAAATAATGTGTTAAGTTACGTGAGATATATTTCGAACGAAGAGTTTATTTGCAATGACCAAGGATTTTGTTAGCGAGAACGCGAGATAACCTTTTTCGAGCTGATCAGCTAGATTTTACGTCACCTTTGCTGTGCCTCATTCCGACACTCTGATACGCAGATAATAGCACGCCTGCTTATGCGAAGAAGCGAACCACAAAAACGTAGCCGACAACCCTCTTTAAAATAAAATGTTATACCTTTTTCTGAGTAGTCACAAAACGAATTTATTTTATATAATATTTAAATATAAATTTGTAGGTCAGGCATGACACTTCAATTTTCCATTATTTCGAGACTTATAATTGATATTCAAGGTCAACACCCACAATTCACGACTCATACAACCGAAATACGAGAAATTCTATATCTCCCTCACAACCTGGACTCGTGTTGGCACGCCGACCTTTCTCGCGCTTGGTTATAGAAAATATCTTATGCCCATGATGATCAATCTACGCCCAGGAACTCACCACAATAAACACCACTTCATTATATTTGCGGCAAGGTTGTTCTCTCCGAATGAAGACAGATTTCGACCATTCAATGCACTTGTTCCTTCACCGTCCGTCGTTTGAGTGGCAAACAGCCAACCAGGGACCTTTATATATTCCATGAGTCCATCCGCCAAAATTACGGTAATTTTCAGCTTTTGGCGGATTGGTAGCACAACGTACAACCTTCAAAATGTAATTGTTGGTGCTGTTGATAAAATTTATGTTCACAAGAAGGCGCGAGATTTGTTGGCGACTTACTGGTTTTTTGCACGGAGAAAAAGGTTTTGTTGAATCAAACGAACTTCGTCTGGCGCAAACAATTATATTCTTTGTATAGGAGAAATAAAAAATTTGTTTTTGATACCAAATTATACTGTTGTTCTTATTTGGTTGTTCGAAATAAAGATTTGTTTGGTGCAACTGAAGATTTGCTTCGATCTACAGCTTCAGTTAATATAAACAGACTTCAAGCCAGACCGAAATTTGAACTCACGTAGTTTGCAATCGTCCGTTGCGCCATAGTAATATCAACTAAACTCACTATTGATATAAGTGAAATGTTTTTAAATAAATACTTTCAAATACTGGACAACGTCTGCAAATAAATATTTTCAGTTTTAGAAAATTACTTTTTAGTTTACTGTTGAACTTGTTTTATTGACATGTTTATGCCATTATTTAGCATCTATAAGTTCACTAACAAACACTGTTACTATCCTAATTCTCACAAAATAAATACAAACTCTTGAGCTGTGTTTTCGAACAAAGACTATGAAATGAGTGCGCAAACAAATATATACAGTTGACTTAACTAAATATTTTGTAGAGAGTCTATTTATTATTTTTTTTTTTGGCCCAGCACAGAGGTTTTGTTTATTCAATAGTGTATTAATTAGACGAGCCAAATTAATTTTGTNATTTTTTTTTTTGGCCCAGCACAGAGGTTTTGTTTATTCAATAGTGTATTAATTAGACGAGCCAAATTAATTTTGTTTGTTTTCAAATTTGGTTTATTCAATAAAATATTTTGTTGGGGAAAATAAATATATTTTTGGTCCTATACAAACTAATATTTTGTTGGCTTGAACAAAACTTNAAAATATTTTGTTGGGGAAAATAAATATATTTTTGGTCCTATACAAACTAATATTTTGTTGGCTTGAACAAAACTTTCTCTCACTGTGGATTGCGTTTTCGTTTGAACAATATTTATATTGCATCTTTTTTATTAAATTGTGATTAACATCAAAAACTATTTGCTACTTAACAGTATTTAAAAGCACAGAATACTGAACTCTTTTAGGCACAGATCAATATACAATTTTAAGCGGTCCAACGAACAAACATTTTGTTCAGGACTATACAAGTATAGGTGGAACTCTCTGTCATACAACAGTACCAATAGCGATGTTCAGGTGTTTGATGTTATTGGCAGAACTGTTATACCACCATGCCTGAACACGTTAATTTCGTTATGCCAATAAGTATATAAATAATGAATAACGCTGCACGTCATTATATGATATTGCAAGTTAAATGTATCAAAAGGGAGAAGTTACTACTTTTAAATAAATTCTTACAAACAAGCAGCTTGTATGACATTTATTTTTAACACAAACATTCTGAACACGGCAATGATAAAAGAATTTTGGCGTCTGTGTGAAGAGTTGACGTAAATATCTTGTCTGCATAACGTTAGGACGATCATGTAAGAACCCGAAATGGCATTATAACTTCTGCGTAACAATGACACAGCAGGTACGATGTCATATTGCGGGGAACCTGCGAGAAACTTTCCAAGATGTGACTGTTCTGGGCATGCTGTAATGACTTCGAACTACGTGAGTACACTCACAGGCTTCACAGTCTGCTGAGCGCCAGCGCTGAATATACGGATAAGTAATTAAACGATGGAGCTGAAAACNCACTCACAGGCTTCACAGTCTGCTGAGCGCCAGCGCTGAATATACGGATAAGTAATTAAACGATGGAGCTGAAAACAGGGAAGTCGAGCAACTGCATGTTGACTAAACTGCACCTTGCGTCGTCTATGTAATTATCAGAAACACTCTGCCCCGTGGCTCCACTCGCGTGGGCTACAAATTTAGTGTTTAGGTATTTTTTTTAATAAAGTTGAATTTTACGTAGTGTTATACTTCTATACTCTACACATATTATGAAACTCAACGTCTCGGTGAATTAAATGGTAAAAACACTTATTAGTATTTCTGTGTAATAGATAGACTTATGATACCGCAGAGTTTTTTTAGGTATTTTTATTCTACACAATTCTTTACTGCATGATATTGTTCCATCTTTAACGGTTTAGACAGCGTATTGCACGAGAGCGCGCTGGCGGCAAAGTTTTTTCCAAATTGATTCACCATTATCGTTTGTAAATTTTTTGAGTTTTTTATCGCGATAAAAAGTAGCCGTATCACCTTTTAGCCTTCCAACTATTTCTGTGCAATAAATTACGTCGATCTGTTGCTCGGTTGCGACATTGCATTGTTATTCCGTTTGTGTACTTTTTCATTTTCCAATAANATTCTTTACTGCATGATATTGTTCCATCTTTAACGGTTTAGACAGCGTATTGCACGAGAGCGCGCTGGCGGCAAAGATTTTTCCGACTTGATTCACCATTATCGTTTGTAAATTTTTTGAGTTTTTTATCGCGATAAAAAGTAGCCGTATCACCTTTTAGCCTTCCAACTATTTCTGTGCAATAAATTACGTCGATCTGTTGCTCGGTTGCGACATTGCATTGTTATTCCGTTTGTGTACTTTTTCATTTTCCAATAAGAATTTCCCCGAGGGAATGAGATATTTTTTCGGGATAAACAGTAGCCTATTTCACTTCTCGGCCCTCCAACTATCTCTGTACAAAACATCACGACGATCTGTTGCTCCATTACGACGTGAAAGAAGGACAAACGAACAAACACACTTTCGCATTTATAATATTAGTTAGGATGTACTCCATACAGACCAGAAACACGTATACTGTATCACTCCTTGGCTATTTCTATGATGAGAGACTCAGATGGGGTTCAGTATAAGCTATATATAAATACCCAATATAGTATCCTTTTCTATATAAGAACATTCTGTTTCTGCTAAGTGNATTGCATTGTTATTCCGTTTGTGTACTTTTTCATTTTCCAATAAGAATTTCCCCGAGGGAATGAGATATTTTTTCGGGATAAACAGTAGCCTATTTCACTTCTCGGCCCTCCAACTACCTCTGTACAAAACATCACGACGATCTGTTGCTCCATTACGACGTGAAAGAAGGACAAACGAACAAACACACTTTCGCATTTATAATATTAGTTAGGATGTACTCCATACAGACCAGAAACACGTATACTGTATCACTCCTTGGCTATTTCTATGATGAGAGACTCAGATGGGGTTCAGTATAAGCTATATATAAATACCCAATATAGTATCCTTTTCTATATAAGAACATTCTGTTTCTGCTAAGTGCAAAGGAGTTCCTTCTGTTATTTCCTTCGAAGTAACTGCTTTGAACGTAGCAGAAACCGAATGTCCTTATGTATAAATTCAAAAACTAAGGGAAGGCAGTATCTAAGTTCTACATACAGCAAGAATATACTGATGCCATTGCTTAAGTTTGGTTGTTGTTACTCTTAATACGTATTTCAGTACTGTTTTGTAGTCACATCTATGCTGATTATTGTCCAGTGCAAGTTACAACACAATCAGGTTCTAAAATACTTTTTTACGAAGCGAAACGTAAACGGTAAACCAGTTTACGAACGCACTTTTCAGTTGGCTAAGTAATGACGGCGGATTTTAATAAAATAATTTTAAAATATTTTTATAACCTTCCTACAATGGCGATATCACTGTTATTTGCATACTGAGGTTATAAGCAACTATAAAATAATGTAATAACTTTGGATACTTACATTAACAGGCTATCATTTTCTCTAACTCTCACAACAAAAGTGATTCAGCTCTGCTAGGTACTGTATTATAAGGCTTTATCATCAGTAACCTATGGTTACCCACCTGCAAAAGACATTTGTACTGAAACTATTATAAGATGCTTTTGACAAATGAACGCATATACCCACGCTGCGATCAAATAGTTGGTTCAGCTCGCTTAAATACGAATAAAATAAGCTCACTACTTCATTGTTTCCTTAAATTATGCAACATCGTACAAATATGTGGAGCAGATACTTCCCTGCACTTAATAATATGGAAATATTTACTATATCATAACTGTTAATAATATANCAAATATGTGGAGCAGATACTTCCCTGCACTTAATAATATGGAAATATTTACTATATCATAACTGTTAATAATATAATATAATACATGATTTAACTACTGAAATTGAGCTGGACGCCTAAAAACCAAACGCCTTTCCTTGAAAGATTTTTTCGGATTAATGATATTTATATCCGTGTGATTTTAAAAAAAATCTGGGAAGATAAGTGGGGGAGCTGAAGTGATATCTTTNAAACGCCTTTCCTTGAAAGATTTTTTCGGATTAATGATATTTATATCCGTGTGATTTTAAAAAAATCTGGGAAGATAAGTGGGGGAGCTGAAGTGATATCTTGTATTCGTATTCAGTAATTGCAATTGGATCGCGGAGGGTGGAAAGTGGTGAAGTGGCGTGAGCAATTTATCTGCGGGACGCGAGCTGCAGTGGCCACTCCATTGAATAAAAACAAGCCGATAAATTAGATTGGTTAAAGAAGTTGCCGGCCGCTGGCAACGCCACAGAGCGCTGTAATATGCCGGTAATACAGCCCGGGGGCGGGTCGAGTGTTTGGCCGCATGCCGCTGTGATAAACGGCGATGTGATTCAATGTTGGAATTAA